>OZ030006.1:77676131-77948631 GCA_964023405.1 Apodemus agrarius | reverse complement strand
TTGGGGGTAAAGGTAAATTTGAGATCTTTAGAAGGAAACTTTGTTAAACAGTCAACAAGCCACTTGAGAATACTGGAGTCTCCATCTCGTGTGTGTGTGTGTGTGTGTGTGTGTGTGTGTGTGTGCTTCAAGGATGAATTTGTCACGCAACTGGCTTCCTTGAGATCCTTTTCCTTCAGTGTCCAGGGATTTAACCTCCATGGGAAAGGTCACATGAATCCTTAGCACAGTAGCTTCCCCACCACCTCTGGGACAGCAGCCTTGACACAACTCCAATATTCCCAGGATGCCCTTGGTCCTCTAAACCACGGCTCTAAAACATGTCCTCTTAAGGCAGCATCAGATGCAGCCCAGCATAACCCAAAGCATCATCAATGGAGCAGATACTCTGGGCCCTGGGACAGGAAAGCTCTGCCATATTGCCAAACCTTTTTCGGTCAAGGAGGAAGACTTGTAGACATGACCTATGCCAGCCCTGCCAAGAGACATCCCAGCTCCATGGCAGGCTCGACTGGTTATTGGTTATTTCTTTTTTTTATTTCTATTTTTTATTGGATATATTCTATATTTACATTTTATTTCCATTTTTTGGTTCCCCACCCCCCCAAAGGTCCCACATGCCCTTTTCCCTCCCCCTGCTCCCTCATCCACCCCTTCCCACTTCCCTGTTCTGGTATTCCCCTACACTGATGCTTTGATCCTTTCCAGCACCAGCCTATGTTTCTTACATGTAAAATAAAGTTGGGTAGTGTGAATCACAACTCTGGTTGTGAAATCTAAGTGCAATATTGTTAATGGTGTGCAGTGGGGACACCGGTTAGGAGAGTTACGAGAATAACAAGTGTGGTCTCCACTGTCTCCCCATCTTTTCTTCCCCACAAGAACTCCATCTTTGCTGATCCACTTTCTGGTCTTCCAGTGTCTACTCTTGCGGTGGGTATTCTATGGAACTAACAATTCATTGGCGGGCTCATAAGGAGAGATACTACTGTGTGGTCAGCGTGTTTGAGCATGCAATGAATATAAACTTTTTTAGACAAAACAGCAGATCCAGAATCAAGTCATATTCCTCCACTCTCAAGTGGTAGCCTTTTTCTTGATTATTCTTGCTATATAGATATATGTATATATGTATGTATAGACACAAATATATATATATATATATATATATTTGCAAAAAGAGGAGAGAGAAAGAGACAGGAAAAAAGGAAGAAAAAGAAAGAAAGAAAGAAAAAGAAAGAAAGAAAGAAAGAAAGGAAGGAAGAAAGAAAGAAAGAAAGAAAGAAAGAAAAGGAGAGAAAGAAAGAAAGAAAGGAAGGAAGGAAGGAAGGAAGGAAGAAAAGAAAGAAAAGAAAGAAATGAAGAAAGAAAGAAAGAAAGAAAGAAAGAAAGAAAGAAAGAAAGAAAGAAAGAAAGTTTGGCATGGGCAATTTACTCAAAAGACCCATAATCCTGGGTGAGTTTGCTCTTTACTTGTAACTCCGTAGGACGGTTTCCAAGTTCCAGTCTGTGAGTGTCATTAGGACCATGGTGTGCTACTCAAGGTAGAGAGGCTGAGGACACAGAAGTCATGTGGGTGCTGTTTTGTAAGCTTCCTTTCATCAGTTTAGCACACATTTTGCTGATTTTGAGAAGGTATATGACTCATAAGGAGAAATAAAATTTACCAAAACACCATCTTGTTTGTTCCAAAAAGTCAACAAATCACCTCAAAAAGCTTTTGCCCACTTTTGGCAGACTTTTTTACCCTTCCCACTCAAGGCTCCAAGCGAGGAATGATACAGTTGTGATGGGCATCGTGGCTGATATTTTCATCCACACTAATGAGTAGAGCAAAAGTTGAAAATGAAGGCACATATCAAAACTGTATGGGTTATGGAGCCTTTGCTAAGTCAGACCATAATTTTCAATTACTCGAAGAACATTTCCTCAGAATTTTTTTTTTTGTGATCGTCACAATTTAATGACTGCATACAGGACACACCGTACTGGAGGTTTTTCTCCATCCTTTTTTTAAGACTAGCTAGTCATCGAAACAATGACAACTGTGGGCTGACTTCAAGCCCTTGCTCATTTCTGCGGTCTAAATACTGCTACCATGGATGATTTCAAGTTGCCAAGGTACTGAAAGCAACACTGTGATGAGACACCGCCTATCTAAGCACACCTTTGGATGACAGATCTACTATACATACAATAGGCTCAACTAGCCCTCAGAACACAGAGGAAGTGTGTGCGACAACTAGGAAGCACTGACTTTGAGAGTTTATCATCTTTGAGTGTTAGCTGAATCTACTTCGTTGAAAATGTATGGTGAATCTCCTTCCAAAGCCCAGGAAATACCTGGGACCTGCACTCTCCTCCACTGCAGCTGCTCTGACAGCTGGCACCTGAGAGAAGAGGTGGGCGTGTGCTGCTCTGGGCCAAAGCTCACTTCCCGCATGCTAAGAATCTCCTCACTTCTGATTCTCCTGAAATTTGATTTTATTCCTAGAGTCCGAACTCCATGGAGGCCGTCCATTGCTCCCTTAAAGGTAGCATTTATTTCAATTCTTTGTAGGACTTAACTACAGAACCATTAGTTTGCATATTTTTAAATTCTAGAATTTTTTCTTTTACTTTTCTCCTAGCTCTCTTTACCAAAAAGTAGTATCATGTGTGGCTCATTCCTCTGAAAGGAAGAGGGCAATGTTAACCTCTTTTCTTACAGGGAGCAGAGGAAACTCTGAGCAATGAAGCCCTGAGTGGGTGTGTGTTGTTGACATGGGAGGCCCTGAGTGGATTTGTGTTGTTGACATGGGAGGCCCCGAGTGGATTTGTGCTGTTGATATGTCCATGACTATGCCAAGGTCAAAACCTTCCCCCAGGCCAGGGGAACACAGAGAAATGGGAAAGCCCTCCTGGGGATCCTAGTGGATATTGATAGTGTGTGTAGAGGATGTCCACCATGGCCTTCTCCCCCTGGGTGTTTACACCTGAAGACTGCTCCCCACAGAGACTGCTCAGACTGAGATTAGCCAATCCTTTCCTCTTATTCAGCTGCGTACCAAAGACCCAGCTCCTTGTTTACCCCTGTGTAAAAACCCTGCCTCCTTGTTCAGCTGTATACCATAGACACGGCTCCTTGTTTGTCCTGATGCAACAACCCTGCATTCTTATTCAGCTGTATGCAATAACTCTACCTCTCCATTCCATTCTATATAATAAATATACTGAGCTTCCACGGTGCTGTGGTTTATCCATCAGAGAGCCCAGTCCATCCGATCCCAGCTTTCTGTCTATGTGTCTATGCGTCTGTGTGTCTGTTCTTCATTCCCTTCATACTTCCAGTCATATCCGTATCCCTGGGAGCTGTGCAAGGATGTAGCACTTGCTGGTTTGGGATTATTCCCAAGTCATTGTCTTCTTTGAACTCTCCTTGGTGGCAGAGGACAAAGGGACAGGGAGGAGGAGAGGACAGAGAAAGCTAGACGGGGAAAGAGGTTGAGGGAGCCTGGAGAAAGGAGGCAGAGCCCGATCAGGGAACAGTGCCTAGTTCCCTAGTCAGCTCCCAGCCACCTCTCTCAGGAGCCAACTCCAGCCCCATCTCAGCCTTTTCCAGAGCATGCTTTAGAACGCAGATTCCTGGGGCCCACTCCTGCACCCACCACAGCTCCAGGGCGGCTCCTGCAAATCACCCCTATGAGTATCTACATTAGGACCATTCCGTCAGCCCCTGGGCTGGAGACCCTCTGACCTCTGGCTACTCTGTCACCCTGGAGTTGTCACGTGGCTGAAAATGATCTCCACTGGTCACCTGGCTGTGCATCAGCCCCTTCGGGAATTTGAGAAATTAATAGCGTAGGATGGCAGAGTAACTCTATCCATGGGCTAAAATAACAGATAAAAGAAAACCTAGCATAAATGATAGGAGATAGCAATAATCAATATCCTAACATGAAACAATAATGCAGCTGGCACAATAAAGCAATCCCACGGGGAGCCGTGGGGAGCACTGTTAGCGCCCTGCTCTAACGGAGCCCGCAGAACTCGGTTCGCGTTAGCCAAGACGAAACCTCTTCAAAGCTGACTTTCCCACCACGATGCAGGCACATTTATTTTATTTGGAAGAAGAATGGTCCTGTTGTCAAGCCATCAGATGGTAAAAAGAGATATATTTGATGGATAATTTTTTAAAGGCTCTGCCGTACTCTCGTGGAAAACATTTCTGATGAAAATACCCTTAGTACACGGACGCCTCGGAGTGATATGGTAGGTGACTGCTGACAAAGCAGGGAGTGCCGGGGAGAGCCCGTAGGTGACTCTAGAGTTTGGCCAGAGTGAGGGAAGCCATTATTTCTAACAATAACAAACAACAACAAAAACCGCCGCTCAAACGCATCACTCATGTCCTCTCAGCCTGTTCTCGTGAAGCAGACTGACAGCCCCTTTAATATGAAATAAATCAGGCAGGAGAAGAAGTGTCGGAAGAACACGCAGATTGAGGGCTGACTGACAGGACACCCATTTGCCTTTGTAGCAGCTAACTTGAAAGGATGTCAGGTGCCTTACAAAGCTGGATATACTTAGAATCTGCAGAAGGCAAAGGGAACGTGCTTACTCCAGATTCCTCCGTCCTGGAGCCCTGCTGCGCACTGCCGAGAACAGGAACAGGCAGACTCTGCAGATGAACCCTTCTGGCCCTTCTACTCGCCCTGGTAACCTTGGGATGAAGAGGCGCTTTGCCCAATATGTGGTTTCACACTCTGTTAGAGTGGCAGATCCTCCTGAGCTAGTGCACGCAGACCAAAGCATTAGGGCCTGGTCACTTCTCACCAAGAAAACAGGCTAGTAATGAGCCGTGACACTTTTCCAGGAGGTACGTGGTCAGTGGAAGGCCCCCATCGAGCACTTTCCCGCCTGACTCCAGCCTGTGAGATGCCGAAATCCCTTTGGTGAGCTGTCCACATTGATTTCCTAAACTGTCTGCTGTCCACGGCGATTCTCCAAAACAAACATCAGGACCAATCAGTCAGGAGACCACCAGAGTCTGTTTCAACATCTCCGACTACACAGGGAGGCAAATATCCTGATGCGAGAAGAAATGATGCTTGATAGGTGGGGAGAACCGGGGAGAAGCATGCAAGAGAGAGAACACGGCGGCTGCAGCCGCGGTGGCGGCGGGAAGGTACCGCCGAGCTCACCCTGTTTAATGTGTCTTCACTCAAGCTTCTCATCATCCTTGTCTGCACTGTCGATCCCCTCTACCTGTCCAGCCCACACGACTGCCAGCGTTTAATCAGAAGCTCACTCCTACTGGCCCGGTCCTTCAGCAACGGGCTGAGCATCTAGGCAGTATCGATCACCGTCGTAGACGGCAGAGCTACAGCAGCACATCCATCAGATGGAGTCACTGTCCTTGGAGATAGGTGTATATCAAGATAAATGCTGCCCAGCAAAGGCCGTGGGTCCCACATGTGCAGCCTACCCAGCCAGGTGGACTGTTTTCCTTGGTGTGATCAGGGACAGACTGGCCAAGGAAGTGACATGTGAGCTGATACCTACAGTGCACAAAGAATCCATCCAGCCACGAGGTAAACAGGAGGGACAGGCACTAGAGCTCACCAACCTAGAGGTCAAGGGTACTGAGCCCAGAGAGCCCTTTAAGGGCTGAGAATCAATAGCCTGCAGCTAGGCTGGAGGCAAGGTGTAGCCAGACTCGATGGAGAGAAGGGGGCCAGCTGTCATAAGGCCTCTGGCTCCAGAGCCTCCCATGCAATGGTTCCCATCACCGGTGAGATCTTGAGCTGCTAAGCTCCCTAGTGGTCCCTAACTGCGCTAGTAGCGCCAGCTTCAAAACGCCTGTCTCCAAAGGCTATTAAGACGATTTTGGGAGCTAAAACCATGCTTGTGACTATGATACATCACGTTGGGCACAGAGTCAGCATTCAAGAGACTTCCACTGCTACTAGACTTTTCAGCCGTGAGTTCGTTTTTTTAAGTCAGGATAGGAGTATTAAATCAGCTTCCACTGGCCGTTCTGAGCCAGCATACCTGAGTTCTCTGTGATGTCAGGCCACCAAAGCATTTATAAATCATAAAGAAGTTATAAAGTGCAATCATAAAGAAATTACTTTCCCAGCAATTAATCACTAGCATGAGGTTGCCAATACATATCATTGCAACGTTATGACACATGTTATTATGCAATCTGAATGCGTGGTAGAAGAGAGACCCATGATAGCTGACCTTACTCAAGTCAAATACGCTGGGTCAATTGAAAGTCTGTGGGAGTTTTGCCTGAACAAGGCTGAAGAGTAATTATTGAAAGGCTTAATAAGACAAAGGGATGATACTAAAGATACTGTATCTTAATTTTTACATTTTAAAGATATGTCACGGGTGTAAATGCCTCTAACTCGGGAAGCACCCAAGTCAAAAAGGTTTTCTATCTAGTCTGTTATTTCAAGAGAGGCTGTCCGGATTTTTGATAGCATCAAGAGCAAGGTAAATGGCTGATGTGAACGTGAAACTGAAGGGCCACGGATTTGGATTATCTCTGCCTTCTGCAGCCAATCGGCAGGAAATGACTGGAATGTGTTCTACACCTCTGACGTCTCCATCTTTCTGACTCACTTGTGCTTTGGAGACACTCATACTGTCAAAAAACGTAGTTATGCTGAGGCTGTGGGTGTAGCTCAGCCAGCAGAGTGCAAGCCCCGGTACCGCATAAGCAATGCCTGTAATTCCAGTGCTAAGAAAACAGAGGCGGGGGATCAGAAGTTCAAGATCTTCTTCAGCTACATAGGGACTTTGAGGCCAGCTTGGGGTATACATGAGGCCCTGTCCCCCAAAAAACAAACGTTACTCTGTATAACTTTAAAGCAAGCCTTGCCTGTAGATTGCTGGCTGGCTTTGCATTACCTACAAGCCCACTTCCTTTAGTGTCCCTCCAGACCTCAGCAAGTAGCTGGAGGAAGGTGGAATATCTTCTCTCAGCGTCAGCCACATCTTCCTTCTGCCCCAGTCTTCAGGCTGACAGCAGCTAGCTCTTCCCATCAAGGCTGTCAAAGACTCCAACAAATTTGAATTTGAGTTTGAGAACATCTTGATCAAAAAAAAAAAAATTCATTAAAAAATATTTTTTAAATACAACCTGTTCAGTCTGTGTAATCTTGCATGTATTCAGGGCTGCCCATTTTGGCACTGGACAATCAATCTGCATTTATTCTTCCCTAGGGAGCACCACCTCTCCTGTTCCCAGCTTCCCTCGGGGACCTGATCGGCTTTGTGTCTAATGGAGGGCTCGTGGGCTTTTCTCCATCCAGTATGGGAGGTCTGTTGGCATCTTTCTTGTTCAGCTTGGGCAGCCATGTTGGTGAGATTTTATGGGTGTGCTTCTGATGTTACTAGGAGACTCAACCTTGCACAAAACCCCCTGGTCCTCTGGCTCTTACAGTCTTCCTGTCCTCTCTTTGGCAGTGCTCCCTGAGCCTTAGGTATGGGAGTGTTTTGCAGATGTTATCTACTGGGACTGGACTCGATAGCTTTACTTTTTCTTTTCATTCTTTTTTATTAGCTATTTTCTTTATTTACATTTCAAATGCTATCCTCTTTCCAGGAAAACCCCCTATCCCATCCCCTCTCCCCCTGCTTACTAACCTATCTACTCCCCCTTCCCTGTTCTTGTACTCCTTTACACTGGGGCAACAAGCCTTCACAGGACCAAGGGCCTCTCCTCTCATTGATATCTGACCAGGCCATCATCTGCTACCCATGTGGCTGGAGCCATGGGTCCCTCCATGTATACTCTTTGGTTGGTGGTTTAGTCCCTGGGAACTCTGGAGGTACAGGTTGGTTCATACTGTTGTTTCTCCTATGGGGCTCCAAACCTCTTCAGCTCCTTGGGTCCTTTCTCTAGCTCCTCCATTGGGGACCCTGTGCTCAGTCCAATGGTTGGCTGAGAGCATCCACCTCTGTATTTGTCAGGCACTGGCAGAGCCTCTCAGGAAACAGCTATTTCAGGGTCCTGTCATCAAGCACTCGTTGGCATCCACAATAGTGTCTGGGTTTGGTGACTGATTATATATGGGATGGATTCCCAGGTGGGCAGTCTCTGGATGGCCTTTCCTTCAGTCTCTGCTCCACATTTTGTCTCTGTAGCTCCTCCCATGGGTATTTTGTTCCCTCTTCTAATAAGGATCGAAGTATCCACACTTTGGTCTTCCTTCTCCTTGAGCTTCATGTGGTCTGTGAATTGTATCTTGGGTATTCCAAGCTTCTGGGCTTATCAGTGCATGAATACCATGTGTGTTCTTTTGTGACTGGGTTACCTCACTCAGGATGATATTTTCTAGTTCCATCCATTTGCCTACGAATTTCATGAATTCATCATTTTTAACAGCTGAGTAGTACTCCATTGTGTAAATGTACCACATTTTCTGTATCCATTCCTCTATTGAGGGACATCTGGGTTCTTTCCAACTTCTGGCTATTATAAATAAGGCTCACAACTTTACTTTTTGATTGGCTACAGTTTCCTTTAGTGGACTCTGTTGCAAAGAGAAGTTTCTTTAATGAGGGGAGAAGACGACACTTATCTGTGTATATAAGGACATTTTTATATTCATAGATTTATGATTATAGATTGTTGTTAGAGATTATGCTGGCTACACTTATCTGTGGATATAAGGACATTTTTATATTCATAGATTTATGATTATAGATTGTTGATAGAGATTATGCTGGCTCAGTAAGTTTGTGCTTGTAGAATCTCCTCTAGCAGCCGTGCTCTTGTCAGTATTGAGGAGTCAGCAAGCTCTCCAGTACCAGTCACAGTCTCCCCCTTGTTGATCAGGTTTTTCATTATCTACACATATGCATATAATAACAGTTCATGAAAAGAGGCCGAGAATTCGAAGGAGCCTGGAGAGGAATATATGAGATAGTTTGGAGGGAGGAAAGGGAAAGAAGAAATGTTGTAATTAAATTATAGTCTCAAAAAGTTTAAAGAAATAAAAAAATTAAATAAAAATTTAATAAAGTTAGTTCAATAAGTATATTTTCAATCAAATGAGCATAATGCATGGCAGACTGTTAGTAAGTAGAAAATGGAAATCTCATTTTTCCCCCTCTTCATCGTGTCCTGCACTTACAAATTCCCCTATAAATAAGCCCTGCATAATTGCTAAGTTACCAGGAAGTTACATCGCTGTCTAGACAGAGAGGATTGATTTAGTCCGTGTTGAGTCGCTGATGAACCTAAAGTTCAGAATCTCTGCCGGGGTGGTAGCAGCCGTGCCTGCCGGGAAGCCTGGCCAGGAGCCTGCTCCATCATCTACAGCCCGGTTTTAGCGGGTTGTGGGGCGTTAGCTGCAGCTTCGCAGTAAGGGTGCAAAGCAGAGAGGACACATTGTGCTCAGAGAGTTTCTGGCTTCAGTGGAGTTTCCAGAAGGTTTCCTGGTTTGATTTTTTAAAAAAAGTGAATAGCCCCAATTTCCAGGAAGACAGAACTTGGGGCAAAAGCTAATGAGATGAACCATCATTGAGTACCGTCCCAGGGAACAACGAGGAGGGGAAGCACTGTGCTGGGCTCCACCTGACCTAAGCCTAGCTACTGGCCGGTTGTACAGGCTGGGCTCCAGATGCCGGCCCGTCTGTCGGGACAGGAGGAGTTGCTCGGGAGTGGAGGGGGCGAGAACATTCACCCTCTGACTCGCACATCTCCACAGTCACAGTTTCGTCGGGTATTTGCCCTTTGTTATGGTTAATGTTACCTGTCAGAATGTGGGACTAAATCAAGGATTTAATAAGCCATCGGCCTACACCATGGAACTGCACCAGCAACTGTCCTGGGTCCCAGGGTATTTCAAAATGTCTCACACCACAGATTTTGGCCTGCCAGTCTTTCCTATGCATACGTATATAAACATAGTATATATGTATGTATGTATGTATGTATGTATGTATGTATATGTGTGTGTGTGTGTTATACATGGTAAACATGTGCGTATATATGCAGATGATGCATATGTGCGTATGGCTTTAGTGCATTTTTTGTTGCTATGACAGAATATCTGAAACCGGGTAATTTATAGAGAACAGAACGTTATTTGGCTCATGATTCTGAAAGCTAGAAAATCTAAGAGCTCGTGGCTAGCCTCTGGCAAGGGCCCTGTGCTTTGTCATCCATGGCAGGGGGCAGAATGACACGTGAGGGTGAGAGGAAGGGACAAATTATGACAAACCCATTCTTGAAATAACTAAGCAGCTCCCACGATAATGACATTAATCCATTATTTCTTATTTGTCGCAAGCTCCCAACACTGTTCCACTAAGATTAAGCTTCCAGCCCAAGAGCTTTGAGGCATGTGTTCAAGCTGTAGTGTCTGGTTGGCTGTCTTTCCCCACAGAGCCTTGGCGGGCAGACACTCCCCACACTTTCAGAACTCATGCAGGACTTCATGAAGTCTCATCCGTCGGTGTCCACAGGGTGGCCCGTTGACAGCCGTGAGGGGCTGAGGTTTCACCCAGCCCCGTGGCCACCCAGGAGATGAAACAAGTGAACACCAGCAGTGACACAGATGTGAGGGGCTGAGGTAAGGCCCGATGTGGTGAGAAGCGTGGGGACCAGGGTATAGACCCTCCGGCAACAGCCCTGTGGAGACCATGAAGAAATGTGTGCTCGTTTGCAATTAGCAAGGTGGTGCATAGGCCCTGCTGTGTCTGTGGGCTCCGCGCTCCTCTCTAGAGGCACGGCTTCAGGAAAACCTGTCCAGCGGTGGAGGGGGGAAACCAGGAAAGGGGATAACATTTGAAATGTAAATAAAGAAAATATCTAATAATAAAAAAATGAATGAATGAATGAATAAATGAATAAATAAATAAATAAATATGCAAGATTTCTCTAAGCTCCGAGATTTCAGGGTATACACACATCAAACCCATTAAACATCAAATTCAGAATTTTAAAGTACTTCATCAATATAGATAAAAGGCCAAATTGAATACGGTGAAAGTCAGCATAACTGAAAGATGAGTGTCGTCACGTTCGTATCCAGCCAGCCCCACAAGTGCAGACTGGGAGAGTTTGGCTTGCGAGGCATCTGAGTTAAATGACACCAGCGAAAGCCAGGGATCATTGCTGACCTCAGAGGAGCCAGACTGAGTGGCCAGCTGAGTAAACTTTGCATATTGGAATTCCTTCGACAGAAGAGAGTCGTGGGAAAGATGCTCACGAGGCCTCTGAGGACCTTCAGATCCTCATCCCCACAAGCTTCATCCCCGAGAGTCACCCCTCTACCCACTGGTCTTTCCCTTGGCTCAGGACAAGTCGGCCATGGCACAGGGTACATTAGATTCAAGGTCATGTGGTTTTATAAGCCTTTAATGGGGTCTCTGAATGGTACAAGCTCTTCCTAAGAGCCTCTTGGCTTTGCCTTATCCCCATCCCCCAAGGGGCAATTGTCCTAGGTCACACACATCCTCTGCCTGGTATACAAAGTCACCTAAACACAAAGCTCATAGCCAGAAGGCAGCTTCTCGAACACTCTCTCTCAGCTCCTCTAGAGTTATGGGCATTAATCTGTGGTCCCCTGGAGCACACTGCCACGCTGCTGACTGCAACCAAATTCATCTTAAAGTTGGAAATATGCCCCAGTGGGGGACACGTCGTGATTTAATGCCATCCAAGTACTACAGGGCACACTTCTTAAAGAAACCATTGTAAATTATTTGTGGCTAATTCTGCTAGTGGACGGAGGGCACGCTATGTTCTGAAGTACAAGAGCCCAGCTTGTATCTAATAATTGTTATATCTCCTCTGAAATTTACAGCCGATGTCTCAATTTTAACAATTTAAATAACAAGCTTAACCAAGTGGAACAAGGCTCAGGCAGTCTGGCGCTCGGGATGAAGGCAGGACAACTCTTGTCTCAGTGAATTTTCACTTTGACATGAGCAGTGACACAGCGAGATGAAATCTGCTTAAAGCTGTAGCTTTAGCAAGGCCGTGACAGCTTCTTAGGCTCCGCGAAAAGATTTCAAGAGGGTGCACACGTACACTTGTTAACTTTACTTAAGAAGACTGATTAGAGACAACACATGAATATGCTAATAAGAGGTGCGGACTGGAAGGTTCGCCACAGAGCTGGGTAATTGGCGCTGTTGTCTTCATCCTTTTAATGGACTGCTTCATTGTCTTCATCTTTGGCTGCATCTGTTGGTTTAGGCACTGGAGGGATCTTTGATATCCCCCAGGAACAATGACCACAGCGCCTTTCTGCTGAACCTGGACTTGACGTAGGCGTGCCACGTTGTCAGTTCTGAACTCCGTTTCGCTTCCCGTCCCTTTGGCTCTCTTTATTCTGTTTCTTGAAAAAGTCCTACCAGGTCACAGAACACCCTGTGGCCAACGTTACATAATGCATGCAAGGCCAGCTCTGAAAGATCTGCGCCACCACCCCCGGCCGCTGTGCCTCAAGGTCGCCTACCACGTGACTAGCAGCATCTCTCACCAACTGCAAGGTTGTGGAAGCAAAGAGACCAGGCCATGAGCTACCAAAACAAACCATGGGAAAAGTCACATCTGTGGCTGCTCACTGCTTCCTGTTGAGCACAGACTGAATGTCTGATGCCAAGGGCATCTGGCCCAGCTGTTTTATAATCTTCTGCTCTGACCTAAGAACACCTTGGACTAATTCAAATTCACTTGCATTATCTTAATTAAATAATGAAAATCTTAATTGGATCAATCCACTCCATCAGTTAGGCAATTTCTTAAACTGCTAAAGCGTGCATCTGCAGGTGACCTAAATGGTACCCAAGAAAATGAGTTCTAAAATCTATACAAACTCTCGAACACAAATATTCACACCAGCCTTTTATTTCTTTATGTCTAATAACATCAATCTGGAAAGGGCCCAAAGAACCAGCAATATGAAAGCAGGTGGGTAACGTGTGCTCTAGCTCTAAAGTGGAACCCTTACCAACCCAAGCAAATCTCATAATATGTACACTGAGGGAAAGAAGCCAGACAAAGAAGATACATTGTATACTGGCACTGGATACATAGTGGCAATCAGTAGATCAGCGGTATAGTAGGAATAACCCTTGATGTATATTAAAGTGAGCCATCAGGAAGGAGGAGGTCCCAATGGAGCCCAAGAGTATTAAGCATGTTCAGTCTACCATAGTAGCAACGGTTCCATTGAGGCACAACTCTGTCAAAGCTTATCAAATGTTTAAAAATGGAGAGCCTAACGTGCTCAACCATATTCACTGGTACGCTATTCATAATAGTCAGAAACTGGAAACAACCTTGATGCCTTATCAATAGGTGAATGGATAAAGAAAATGTGGTTTATTTACACAATGGAATATTACTCAGCTGTTAAAATGAAATTGTGGAATTTGCAAGTAAGTGAATGGAGCTAGAAGAAAAGTCAGTCTGGGTAGGGTAATACAGACCCCAAAAAACAAATATGGTATGTAGTCACTTACATAAAAATGTTAGCTGTTAAATCCTTGATAAGCAGGCTACAATCTATATACCTCAGAGGTCATGTAGAGAGTTGGTGCCTAGGGGGAAGAATTGCATCACCCTAGCAAGGGGATATAGAATAGACAGTTATGGACGGGGGGGGGGGGCTAGGGGGGGCCTGGAATGGGAGAATCAGAGAGGGGGAAGGGAGAAGAGAGGAAGGGGCAGATAATATTAAGGGCCATTTGAGGAGTGATATTAAAAACCTAATACAGAAGAAGCTTTCTAAAATATAAACATATATGGGTAGAGTCACCAAATAACAGGAGAAACAGAGTCCCAACTGATAGCTCTCATCACCAAAGGAAGCTTCCAAAACACATGATTGGGTTACACCTAATTGAGTTGTTGGTCAAAGGGTTCCCATAGGAACCCCTAAATAGTCCAGGCTATTCCCAAGGCTAATTGGTGGCTGTCCAAAATACTGATGGTAAGGCCCTACTGCAGAAGATAACACTTGCATAGCTCTTTGAACACAGAGAAGTCGATCTGGTGCCTAACTAGAGCCTTCATCTCCTAAGGCTAGTTTTCATGGTATGGGAAGTTATTCTGTAACTACCAAAAAGAAAGGTAAACACCAACTCAGCTATAAAGCCTTCTATCTACAATGGTGACCCACATCCAAGATGAGCTAGCGGGGCATTGGCATAAAGCTTGTGGGAGCAACCAACCAATATCTGATTGTATTTAAGGCCCACTTCACGAGATGGAGCCCATCGCCGAAACTGCTCGGGTGGCCAAGAACCTGAGACTAGGTAGGCTGGGGACACAGGAAAAATCAAACACTCCTGTTCTGTTAAAGGAGTGTAGCAATAAAATGAGTCCCAACAACAGCCTGTTGTCTCCATAGATCAGTGCCTTGCTCAGCCATCACCAGTGAAGCCTCCTCCTACAGTAGATGGGAATAAATGCCGAGACTCATAGCTGGAAATGTGCAGAGTGAGAGACCTTGGAACATCCCACATTCAATGTATGTCTCCATTGATCCCCTCTCCTTGGGGCTCAGAAAACCCTGTAAAAGAGAAGGCAGAGAGATTGTAACAGCCAGAGAGGTTGAGGAACCCCCAGGAAACAAGGTCTTCTAAACACAGCGGGATCGACACTTGTGAACTCACAGAGACTGTGGCACCAGGCAGAGGACCTGCACAGGGCTGGGCCTGACCAGGTCTCAGCACTGAGAGGGGAAGTGGACAGGAACCCCGTACCTACCCCAGAAACTATCCAACTGAGAACCACTTGGCAGCCTTACTGTTTCTGCAAGTATATAACATGTTTTCTGGTTTGGGTTTATATGGTATTTGGTGTGTGCTAATATGTGTGTCTCTGCATCTATATGTGTTTCTTGAGCTTTTTCCTTGATTCTTTTTCTGTTTGCTTATTTTAGTCTATTCTTGTTTATTTGTCTTACCTAAATTTATTGTTGTTGTTGTTATTATTATTATTATTATTATTATTATTATTATTATTTTCAATGCCTGTTTGTACCCTAATAAGAGAAAAAAGGTGTGCATTTGGGTGGGTGGGAAGTGGGGCGAATCTGGGAGGAATTGGGGAAAAAGAAGCCATAATCGGAATATACTATATGTTTTAAAATCTATTTTCGTTTTTAAAACTCAAGTTATACTAAAAAGAGAAAAGAAAAAGAAAAATGGATAATCTACTGGGTGCCAATTACACTTCCATAGAACTTAACTATTTTATAAATATATCCATAAACCTTAATTCTAAAAATTTATCACAAAGTATTAAAATTGTGTTCTGGGGTGTGGCATAAGATACATTTGGTACAATAGCAGAAACACCAAAGTTAGGACAGCTTAAATGTCTGCAAGAAGAGAACTTCTTAGGCCAATGCAGCGTCACTGCGTGTTGCACTGAGATGTAACTATTGAACATCCTGGGGTAGGAGCTGGAGAGTTGGCTCAGTGGTTAAGAGCACTTGCTGTTCTTGTAAGGGGCTCAGGTTTAGTTCCCAGCACCCACGTGGTGACTCACAACCACCCATTACTCCAGTACTAGAGGATCTGACACTGTCTTCTGACTTAACTGTTCTCACCAGCCATACATGTGACACACATTCATACATGCATACATATAAAACAATGACACACATAAAATTTAAAAGATTTGTTTCTAAGTCATACTGTAGACAAAATGTGGTCATGAAACAAACACCTGCAGATTCGAGCATCCCTCCACCCTCATGAGAGAAGCATCTGCTTTCAGTAGATGGGGATTAATGCAGAGACCCACAGCTGGCTAACATGCAGACAATAAGGGACTGGGGATGCTTAGCTGTGAATGGGACATCTAACCACACTGTCATCCCAAAAGTCTCAGGGGTCATCTCTAAAAAAGAGGCAGGAAGATTGTAAGAGCCAGAGGCAATGGGTGTCCACCATGAAACGGTGTTTGCCTGACATACCAGTGCTATAGAATACATGACCTCGCAACAGCTTCCACTTCCAAGAACAAGACCAGCACAACATCAAGCCAGCCACAACCCCAGCACTGGGCACAGGAGGTGGGTGGGGCTCATGAAGGCCTACCCACAGCTAAGGAGCTACCGGTGGTTGATGGCTGCTGGGAGGAAAAGGGGGTCAGTTTTCTTAAGGGAAAAAGCCCTGAAGACTCATCCACACTCCAGGAGACAGTCCGACACTATGTGTGTGTGGCAGCACTAAGTGAACTCAGTGGTTGTTTTTAGAGATTTATTTATTTATTGTTTATATGAGTTCATATCAGAAGAGGGCATCATATCCCATTACAGATGACTGTGAGCCACCATATGGTTGCTGGGAATTGAACTCGGGACCTCTGGAAGAACAGTCAGTGCTCTTAACTGTAGAGCCATCTCTCCAGCCCTTTATTTTTATTTTTAAATGCATCGTGAAGCTAGGAAGGGAAGTGGTGGGAAGACAGGAAAGGAATTGAAGAGGAGAGAATAGGAGGATAAGGATAAATTTGAGCAAAACACATTACATGCATTATGCAATTCTCAAACAATAAAAGAAACAAGTTATTTTCCAAATGGTGGAGGATGACTTTGGTTATGGAAAACCAAAATGAAAGACGATATCTATTGTATGCTAGTATAATAGTGTTTGCATTAGAGGCTGATAATCATACTTTTCTCTACACCTCAGCGTTAGAAACCAGTGTAGAAGGGCTGGTGGGGAGGGCAGATAATGAGCTGTGTAGAGAAAGAACCACAGCTAGAATGTTGATGTCTAGCATCCCAAATGTAAGCACACAGGGTTGATCTGGGCTTCCTCCGCTTTCTCCTGAGTCCCCTTGCTGACCTCATACTGCAGCCAACCCAGGTCTGGGATGTGCTGCCCTGGGAAGCTGATCCTATGTATTCGTCCCCGGACATCCACAGGTTAGGCAGGGCTGCCTGACAAATGTAGAGTGTTTAACACCCCTATTCCCACGCAGTAGAAGTTCCAGCCTCGTCCACTTCGTATGCTAACAGGGAAACACCCCAGACATTTATTTCCTGACGCTCTGCCAAGCCCAGTAGTGCTGATGGCTGGTTGATATTTGCCCTGAGAGCGGAGATGCAATCTCTGAGTTTGAGAGTAGAGGAGGCGTTCCCCGTCCCACCACCATCCTACCCCAACGATTGCTTTCTGAGGTGTAGGGGCGGGGCAGAGCAATGGGGGCAGAGACACACTGTGCTCTAGTTACCAGCTCGCTCAGCTCCAGAGAGACAGAACTTCTACACGGAGGAAGTTATGTACAAATAGGACTCAATGCCTAAGACAAGCAGCCAAGCACAAGAGGAACTTGGGACTCATTATAAGTCTGCCTCTGGCTCAGAAACAAAACAAACAAACAAACAAACAAAAATCAACCAAAAAAAAACGTTTATTTTGAGGTTATAATGCAATGACATCACTTCCTCTCTCCCTTCCTCCCTCTAAAGCCTTCCACATACCCCTTCATTGCTCTTTTCCAAATTCACTGCCTTGCTCTTCACTAATTATTGTCACATTCATGTGTGAGTGTGTGTGTTGTGTGTGTGTGTGTTGTGTGTGTGTGTGTGTGTGTGTGTGTGTGTGTGTTTTATTTCTAAGTGCATAAGTAAATCTGCTCAGTCTGTATGATATAACTTATGTTCCAGGGCTGACCACTGGTATTGGACAGTCAGTCGGTGGGCTTTCCCTGTGGAAGGCTATCTCTGTTTTTTAACGTTTCTTGGTTGCCTACAGTTCTTCGTGTAGGCTTGGGGCCTCCTGGACCTTCGCTTGCCCGCTTGAGCATGTCTACTGTTGTCTTTGCCCGGCTCATGTTTAGGCAGCCATGTTAGTGAGACTTGATGGGCACAGCTTCTGACATTCCTGGGAGGCACAAGTTCTGGCTCTTGCGATCTTTCTGCCCCTGCCTCTGCAACAATCCTTGAGCCATACGTACAGGAGTTGGGTTGTAGGTGTATCTACTGGAATTGGGCTCCACAACTTTGCATTTTGATTGGTTGATGTTCTCTATTGCAAAGAGAAGTTTCCTTGGCGCCAGATGAGGACTACTGCTCAGTGTGGGTATTAGCACAGATACTGAGAATGTACACGGGACAGTGCTGGTTTAGTAAAGTGCTTGTAGGTTCTCCTTCAAGACCCATGATGTCACTGGCCCTGGGTAATTGGCTAGATTTCTAGTACTAGGCATGACTTTCCTCTTGAGTGGGTCTCAAAATCCAATTAGAGATCTCTTGGTTACAGCCAAGGTATGCATGCTACTACTGACCTTTAGGGTCATTGTGCCATGCCGATCGTTGCTGTGGTTCATCGATGTCATAGCTGGGTAGGACTATTGGTCGCCTCCCTCCTTTGGAAGCTTGCCTGGCACTTTCTGTTTAAGATGGTGTAGAAAGTCTAAACTCAAGGCCCTCTTTGAATGCAAGCCTACCACTAGTTTCTACACAGAATCAGAATCAGATTCACACTTCAGCTATCATAAAGATGCTATCTAAAGCTTTCAGGAATAAGTACCCAACCAATATCTGATTTGACGTAGAGCCTCATCCATGAGTTGGAACCCATACCTTACACAGCTTGGGTGACCAAGAACATGAGACTAGATAGCCAGGAACACAGGAGAAAGCCAAATACTACTGTTCTGCTAATAAATGACTCATAACTATAATAAAAAACTATTCTTATCACTATAATAAAAACACTATATCACTATTCTGATATAGTGTTAAGAGCAATGCCTTGTTCAGCCATCATCAGAGAAGCTTCTCCTGCAGCAGATGGGAACAAATACAGAGACCCACAACTGCAAAATGTGCAGAAAGGGAAAGGCGCTGGAACACTCAGTCCTAAATGAGATGTCTCCATCAAATCCCCAGCTCCTCAGGGCTCAGGGAACCCTGCTAATGAGGAGGCAGAACGAGTATAACAGCCAGAGGAGATAGAAGTTTCCAAGAAACCGAGGCCCTCCAAATCACCAGGATCAACACACATATGAACTCACCGAGACTGGAGCAGCAGGCACAGGGCCTGCAGGGTCGCACCACTTGGGAACCATACATGGGCTCAGTTCATTTGGGGTCTGCACTGAAGAAAGACATAGACACATCCCCCACTTCTCATCCTGATGCTATCTCCAACTGATAAGCACTTGCAAACAAATATTTAGCTTTCTCCAGGGGAGAAACAAACTACTCTTACCAGCAGGCTGCATGCCCAGCAGGAGATGCCAGCAGAGAAGGAGCTCAGTGGCATCCTTGGAGCTTATTTGTTTCATAATGTCCTGTTCGAATATATATATATATATGTGTGTGTGTATATATCACATAATATAATGTGATATATGTAATTTTTATTTATCTATATATTTTTTAAATTTTTCTTATTTCTTTTTACCCTAAAAGTCCTTTGTGTTTATTTAATGACTTCCAGTTTAACATTTCTGTGGTAATCCTGATTGTGCGAATGCATCTTCATGGGGGTTTTGTGCCTTTTTTGGCTCTTTTCCTTTTGTTTATTTTGTCCTATTACAATGTGTTGGTTTTGTTTTATCTTACTATAGCTTATTTTAGTTTATTATTATTCCTTAGAAGCCTGGCTTTTCTCGTTTTTTGTTTGTTTGATTGGTTGGTTTTGTTTTTCCTGATGAGAACAGGAAGGGAATGGGTCTAGATGGAGGTGAGGTGAGAACTGAGAACTGAGAACTGAGAACACCAAAACTGTGGACAAGAAGATGGATCCGTGGGTAAAGACAGCTGCCACTGAGCCCGACCAGGAGTTGCATCTGCAGGATCCACATGGTCTACAAGGAGAAACTGATTCCACGAAGTCATTCTCTGACCTCCACATAAGTGCCAGGCACTCAAGCGCTCCTTCTCCTGTCCCCACACACAACATAAATAAAGAGACGTAAAAAAGTAACCAGTTGCAAGCCACTAACATGACACGGCAACCCTGGGAAACTTCCGGCTTGGAAATCTCTCAGCCAGGAGCCCCTGGTTGCTGTGTGCTGGGAGGACTTCTGTGCCCAAGCTGGCACGAGTAATTGGAAGTTACTGAAACCGGTCTAGTAGGACAGAGACTTGGAGACACTGAGATTAAGCAGACAAGCACTAGGGTGTAACCAGGTCAGACAGAGGAGGAGCATGGCGTGGGGTGATGACATCACCGAGCAGGGGGGAGCTCAGTGCAGGCCTGGGGGAAGGGCCACGCTCCCTGGTCCAGGGCTATGCCCTGGTCTTGGCTCCAGGGCACACCCCACCTATCCCTTCCTACAAAACTGTTCTTCAGACCCAGGAAGATTTTGCAGCTGAGTCCAAGCCCTTGGGCAATCACTTTGCTCCACTTTCAATCAGACTGAGAGGGAAGTGGGAGAGACGGGGTTGTTTAAGCAGCTGTGGAAATCATGGAGTAACTTGGTAAATGAAAAATCCACTCAGATCCACAAGGAGCACAAAAGTGAGGAATTAAACAACTCTGTAAATAAAGGGCTCATTACTCTCGATGCATTAGCACACACTTAAGACCTATTGAAAACTTCCCCCTTTTCAAGATAAATGAGGAACAGCGGCAGCTCATTTCCCAGGCTGGATGGGGCTGTTTCCACAGCCCAGCGCAGAGCTGGAGGCATGGGGCAGGCAGCCAGGGCCGGCTTAGGTGGCATGCCGAGGGACTCAAGAGGGAACCGAGGGCTATTTCTGCTTTTGTAAAGACTGGAGGGTCAACCTTCCTTTCTTAGCACTGGGAGGTGCACAGGGCACGCCTGATAATGGTAGGAGGGAAGTTCTACACCACAGCGTTTACCCCTCCAAGCTCCCTCATCCTTCACCAAATAAGCATAATTGCTCCATGGTTAGGAGGTGCTGGGAACAGAGGCACCGCTGGTAATTGCCTAATGGGCAGAAGAAATGAGGTGTGCGGCACATCGGCGTGGAGAAGGCACTAGCCACGAGTTTATTAACATTGAAAATTAAAATAAGCTTGGCCCCAGCCAGGCAGTCTTGGCTGAAATGAATCCCATTAT
The DNA here is from genome assembly GCA_964023405.1 of Apodemus agrarius. Taxonomy (NCBI): domain Eukaryota; kingdom Metazoa; phylum Chordata; class Mammalia; order Rodentia; family Muridae; genus Apodemus; species Apodemus agrarius. The sequence goes on along the minus strand of OZ030006.1, from coordinate 77,927,615 downwards.
GCCTCTAATAACTGTGTGGGGCTCAATTTGATGCCCCCCAGGGGGTAGAGAGGCCTCAATACAGGTGACCTCCCCGCCAGCTGTAGAATGTTGAAGATTCCCTGCACCAGCAACTCTCCTGGAGGAAATACCCAGCCTGCCTTGCGAGCCCTGCAGCTCCCGTTAAGCCCACGCAGCATGGAAGAGCTGCAGAGGGGAGGCTGGAGAGAATCAGAGGCCACTCTGGCCTGCGCACATTTTGTAAATAATGCTTACTGGGACCTGCAAATGCACATTGCTGGGATCATAGGACAGAAGTTGGGACCTTCCTGAGGCCAACCTTCAAGTGCTACCTTCTTTGGGGGCCTTGAAGAGGATTGTGGCAGATTCTGCAGTGCCCAGTGCTGGAAGGAGAACGTTCCCTGACCTCAGCCTCATCCAACAGAAGCAGGAAACAAGCTCTCCCTGGAAGGAACTCAGAACACAGCCCAGTGTTGAGTGACTTCTCCACTGGAGCAGTGGTCCTCAACCTTTAACACAGTTGCTCAGGCTGTGGTGACCCCCAACCTTAAAGTTATTCTGTTGCTACTTCGACTCTGTAATCTTGCCACTGTAATTTTGTCATGATGTAAATATGTGATATGCAGGATATCTGGTAAGCGACGCTTATGAAAGGGTCTTTTGAGCTACAGGAGCATTATAAGAAAGCAGAGTAAGCCAAGATGGGGCTTCCGGGGGAGGGGAGAGGAGATCAGAGGAAGGGCAGATGCTTAGGCCAAGGCCAGGTGGAGGGCACGTGGCGACCTCAGCTCACAGATTTACAGACTCAGGACCGGAAACACCTGTCAGGAGAAGGGTGGGGCCTCTGCGGAGGACCAGGGGACAGTCAGCTAGGACGTACAGGGTTCACAGCTCTGGGAACTCTGGCTGGAGTTTGAATTCTAACTTAAGGGAATCCTTGGAGAGTTTGGGAAAGAAGATACACACAGTTAAAAACTCTTAATCTCCTTACGTTGAGAGTTCTACATCTTGCTATGAAGGCAAACAGGAGAAGACTGGCTTCCGGGAAACTAGGAAGAGAGTCTCAAAGCCCACCCGCCACAGGGACACACTTCCTCCAACAAGGCCACACCTACTCCAACAAGGCCACACTTCCTAATAGTGCCACTCCCTGGGCTACAATTCCCTTGTGTTAATAAACAAACAAATAAATAAATAACTTTCCCGACCTCATATTTTAGCTCGTGCTCGCTTTAGGTTCTGCCTCATTTTCTTGCTGGGAACCAAACGCAGGGCCCACACCTGGCAGACAAGCAGCTGCCCCTGGGCTGTCTTCTGAGCTTTCCTGCACCTTTTCCTAGAGTTCTCCTGCAGAAGCTCCGTCTACACCGCACTGGCCAGCTCCACTGCCTCTCTTCCCCTTCTCACTCTCATGCAGTCGGGGTTTAGTTGTTCACTCCCAGCTAAACTGCCACCAGTGCCTGTGGTGTCGAGAGTGACAGAAAACCCTCCCTTCTCACCGGCCTTCCCCTCTTGAAGCGTCCTTCTCTGGGTCCCCCGGATTCTGTTCCTCCCCAAGCTGGAACTGGTTGCTTCCCTTTTTCAACCTCAACAAGTCAGAGTGTCCCAGAATGAGTCTTGGAGCCCTTGTCTCTCTGAACTGCATCCCTGCTGGATCTCCAACTCCCATGGCTGTAAGTGCTATTTGCTATTAAATCCCAAAGTCAAGTCACCAGCCCACAACTCCCCTGGAGATCTCTGCAGGGATGTCAAGGCATCTCAAACTTAAGAGCCTCAAAGACAGAGATCAGTACCTCCCCTCCCCCATTCCCATCTACACACAAAGTATCCAATCAGGAGCCTTCACAGTCACTGTCATCTTCTCCCAGCCTTTGCTCAGAGGTAGCTAAGGTAGCCTGGCCTTAGTCACATTGACACCTGTCATATCCTCCCATCCCAGCCCCGCTGACTATCTCCAAACTGTATCTAACGTGGATGCCATCCGCCCACCTTCCAGGGTGGCGGCCACTGCTTCTTGCTGGTCCCACGCCTTTACCTTTGCTCTAACAGAGACTGCTCTCAACATCGGCAGAACGAGCCTCCTAAAGTAACAGCCAGATGGTGCCACCGCTCAGCTCAAAGCCTGAAGACTTCCCAGCTACAAAACTTCAATGTGACGCAGGGGTGGCAGCACGGGGGAGGCTGAGGCAGGAGGATAACAAGTTTGAAGGCGGCCTAGATTACATGGCAAGATTCTATCTCAAACAAGCAAAACATCAGCAGCCTCACTGCCTTCCTCCTAAGCAGAACGAACGGGCCATAACGCGTAGTCACAGTGGCCTGAAGCATCCTACATTCTTTGGTCTACCTCCTTTGACTCATATCCTATAGTCCCCTCCCCCTCTCTCCTCCTCCCCCTCCTTCTGCTCAGCCACACTAGCTTCTTTTTGTTCCTCAGACACACTATGCACACTCTGCCTGTGCTCACTGTTCCCTCTGCTGGGGTCCCTTTGACTGACCCCTTCAGGGTCTCCAGGCCCAGCTACGAGTCACCTTGTTCATCAGGTGCCCCTTATATACTTTATGTGAACACACACACACACACACACACACACACACACACACCAGTCAACTCACTTCCCCCCTTCACACACACACACACACACATACACCAGTCAACTTACCTCCCCCCTTCACACACACACACACACACACACACACACACACACCAGCCAACCCACCGCCCCACCTTATGACTGCCTGTAATCTGTTCACATTGTCTCCTGTCTCCCCACTAGACCCATTTAAGGAAGGGACTTTTTGTCCTACTCACTCCTATGTCAGGGCCCAAGTAAAATAAGAGCTTGATAAATATTTGTCAAGTAAACAGTATTTACTTGAATCTACTTCTGAAGTAGCTACCATCTGTGAGGAGGCCTCAGAGCCCAACTCTGCTCCAGCTGTCCACAGCTAAGTGGCTCTTGCCAGGCTTTGATGGCTCCCACGGATGCTGTGAAAACCACTCCGAGCACACAGCACTGCTGGCGTCCGCCTTTCCTCCACCCTCAAGCCCCTCAGGACCACCGAGATGAGGCTATTCCTGCCCTCTCATCTCTTGCCCAGGGAAGGCATCTTCCGATGCCAGCTGCTGCCTCATTGCCTCCCTCCAAAACAAAACTAATGGACCATGACCCACAGCCACCATCCATCAAGCTGAGAGAGGGCGGCGGCTGGGACATCAGGGCTCTTCTATACACTCACTGTGTGATTTTGGCCGAGTTTTTAAATCTCTCTACTCTAAGGCATGTGTGTGTGTGTGTGTGTGTGTGTGTGTGTGTGTGAATGTGCATGATGAATGCATTACTATATGTGTGCACATGTAAGTGTGTGTGCCTATGATTTCACGCACGTGGACACAGGTAATCAGTGCTGGACGCCTTCCTCAGTTGTACCCCACCTGTGTCTTTGAGACAAGGTTTCTCACTGAGCCTGGAGTTTAACCGGTTGGCTGGTAGACTGGCTGGTAGACTAGCTGGCCAGCCAGTTCCAGCGATTTGCCTGTGTAGGTTATGGTGTCCTGAGGTTACCCAGGTCACTGTTGTGTCCAGATCTTAGGTGGGCTCCAAGGATCTGAACTCTTGCTTGTACGGCAGAAAGCACTTTTTTGGATCCATTTCATCAGCTCCTGAGTTTTGCTTTTGTTGCCACTGTTGATGGTTGGGGAAGTGAAATTCTTTAGGACATTTAAGTGAAATTCATGAAGACCATATAGTGCTTGGCAGAGAACCTGTCTACTACACATTGCGTTCCTCTCTCCTCCTATCAGAAGATGACTCCAGTATCACTCTGAAGTTAACATGGTCCCTGAGATGCATGGTCAGGCTTGAGCAGGGACAAACCCCTAGCTGCCTTTGGAGCTGCTTAGGTCCCTCCGCCTTCCTCTCCCTCCTCCTCCCTGACCTAAGCCCACAGGGAGACAGGCTGCCCTTGGCATGTGCACACATTCGTGCGCGCGCGCGCGCACACACACACACACACACACACACACACAAACACACACATACACACACACACACACACACACACACACACAAACACACACATACACACACACACACACACACACACACACACACACACACACCATCTTGCATTTACACTTCTTTTCCATCCTGCAAGGGTGGTGAGCCAAATTCAGAAAAATGGCAAGTTGTTACAAATATACTGCATGTTGTAAAATGAAAGGATGCCTTTGTTGAGAGGCCAAACAATGTAACTCGGGACCGACATTAAAGGATCGCTGTGGAGCGTCACAAGGCAGAATGCTCGTGTTACACTCAGGATTTTTCCTAGGCACGCGTCTCTGTAGCACGGACATGTGTGGGTGCTGGCGGGAAGCTCTAAGTGGATTGCTCTCTTATGACTCTCCATTACTCGGCGCCCTATTGATTTGGGTTCATCTCTAACGGTTCAGACTTAGAGAATACTCAGGCCAGGTCTCCACTGAGGAGAGTGCCAGGGAGAGCTGGTCATTAACTAACAAATTCCAGGAAGTATGTGATGTTCGACGAATGCCAGTGTTTCCTGGAATGTTCAGTCCAGCAGTGTCCCCATGAACTTCCCAGGATGTGTCGGGTAGAAGGGTAGGGAAGTCCAGTGAGGCTGTTTGTCTATCTACCTCTTGTAAACTCATGCAATCTGTAGTTATTCTACCACCTTCTGTCTAAGGGAAGAGGAGGAGGAGGAGGAGGAGGAGGAGGAGGAGGAGGAGGAGGAGGAGGAGAGGGAGGAGGAAGAACAAGTTAAAAGCACACTGACTGAATCTCTAGCTGCCCTGAAAAGCTTTACTTGAGTGTGCCTCACACGGCTCTCCAACCAGGATGCCTAAGGCCCCAGGCCTCTGACTCAGTCCTGGGTGTTTCCTGCTCACAGCAAAGGTAGAAAAGAGCAAAGGTCAACCCACTTCTCCCTAAGCCATGAAGGCTCCGACTATGCCCAGGGCCCCCTAGACCTGCTGCGGGTGAGGCTGACTCTGCAGAATTGAGTCCAACATAGATGGACCAGCCTCTGCTGGGAGGTCCAATTTCTTTACATTCAACTTCAACAAAACTTGTTAAATTAAGTGGCTTCCAGAATGCGTGGTGCCCTGATAATGAGGGAAAACAACATATGTGTATTTTTTTTAAGTGGCTTTGGCCCCTTTGGGTTTGTTGTTGTGTCTTGTGTTGTTACTCCCTTATATGTAAAGAAGTGTGAAGTTCTTTACTGTCCTTTGTACTTACTCATCCTGCCCAGCACTGTCCCCTACGCCCTCCCTTTCTGGTCCCCTGCACCCCACACCAGTGTTTTCCTGTTCTATTTCCTGACCTACCACAGTGTTTGAATGAGAATGTGCCCTTTAGGCACAGGTGTTATAACACTTGATCACCAGTTGGTGGCGCTGGTTTGCAGGTTTAGGAGCCACAGCCACGCTGGGGGAAGAGTGTCTCTGGGCGTGGGTAAGCTCCGAGAGACTGAAGGCTTTCCCATCTCCAGTCGCCCTCTCTGCTCTGTACTTGAAGTTCTGGATGCCAGCCCTTAGCATCCAGTTCCTGCCACCATGCCTGCTGCTCGCTGCCACGTTCTCCACTACGGACTCCCATCTGTTAGAGCCCATGTACAAAATAAACCCTTCTCTAAATTGCCTTGGTCATAGCCTTCTATCACAGCAAAAAAAGACAAAAATAAAGAAAGGGGGAGGAGGTATTTAATACACATGCATTTTCCAGCTTCTAGACTTTTTTGGGGACAAAGTATGCCTCCCACTTTCAATGTTACTCCCCTTTGCGCTTGAACATAACAAACATTCTTGATGTTTCCATTCATATCACATTGTGACAAAACTAATAAAACTCCTGAGATTTCCTTTTCCTTTCTGGGCTGTGATTGACGTCTTCTTAAACAATCAAAGCTGGATGAACTGTAGTTTGCTTTATGATAACTACGGAGCAAGAGCCAGCTGCTCAATGTTCCTTCCTTAGTGAACGCGAGTTTCTCCAGATGTGTGACCATCTCCTCAGCATACTCACAGAGGCACAGGAGAGGAGATGGGGTGCCTGAGATCATCCTCTGCACCCCAGCGGCCCACTATCAGGCATCAAGCTAATTGGTCTCCCTCGGGGAGGTCACAGGCTTTGCAAGGCTTTCTCAGGTTCTCACCTAAGTTACCAAGTGTGTTGCACTGAGTATCAGTGAAGAGCCCGTGCTATCCACGCACCAAACGGTTATTGAGCACCCCTCCTGGATTAACCCTGAGCCACAATGTAAGGTTTGGTAGTGATTATGGGAGACACCGCTGCCACCCCCACAGTGTCTGCGCTGTGGTAAAGCGGCTTGTTAGAAAGCCAGTGTTTGACTCTAGCTTCCCCTGCTCACTTCTTGAAACCTTAGTTTACTGCCAACAAAAGTAAAAATGAAGACTCTACCTCCCAGCTACTTCATAGGGTTCAGCAAGTGTGTTGACATGCCCTGAAAATCATAGAACACTATGGAATGATAAATGCTTTACTTCATACTCGAAGTCGCTAAAAGCAAGGACTTGAACACCCCTGTTATAGCAACACCAGTCTCGGAGTCAAAAGGCTGAAAGCACCTCGGTGTCTATCAGTAGGCGGTTAAATGAAGTGTAGCATATGCACACATAGAATAATGTTCAGTCTTCAAATAGAACAGAAAAATTCAGTTGGTGATGTCGTATACCAGACACAAAAGCATGAGTATTCTGTGATTTCACTTAGGGTCGGTACCTAGACTAATCCAGTTCCAGCGACAGAAAGAAGAAAGGTAGTTACTGGTCTGATGGTGGAAGCTATGGAGAGTGATGATGGATTCCATTTAGGAAAGCTTCAATTTAGACTGTTGAAAGTCTTCTCATAAATGGTGGAACACAACTGAGCCCACAATACTCATGGTCAGTCTGGGGTACATAGAGACTTCCAGACTAACCTAGATACATAACAAGGCTATCCTAAAAATAACTTATGAAAAAGATGGACAAAAATGCCCATAGATGGACATTAATGCCATTAATAATGTGGACATACATAATGCATCTTCTAAGCTATGCATTAAAAACGATGTGGAGTGTGTCAAGTGGGGAGAGGGAGTGGCTGCAGCTTTTCCTGGAGGATCCCTTAGTCTACATCAGTTTGAAATGTCCCCACCTTCTGGGCTGGTCTTGGATTCCTGTCAAGGGCTCAGCATAGTGGGAACTGGCCCTGCTCTTCATGGGCCAGGCTAGAATAGGCAGGAACCAGAATCAGGGATGAAGGAAAGCGATCCCCAAACCCATCTAAGTCAGGGCCATCTCCCGGGAGCTTGCTGTTGGCAGATGTTCCTGGGAAGTGTCAGGCCAACCTGACAGCTATCAGCAAATGCTCAGTGGAGACAGGTTCTTAAAGTCACAGTGGGAAGAGGGTATGCTCTTCTCCACAGGACTTTTTGGAATCTGAAAATCTGTCCTGTATTGCTCACATCACTGGAAGATGCTATGAAGGTGTATCTTCAGAAAGCCTAAAATCAGCCACCGTAGCTTCCACTCCCCAGGTTTGAGCAGGTCTCTAGGTCTGTCTTTCTACCATGGCAAACAGCATCCCTCCTTTCTGATCCAAACCCTCTGTCTTTAGATTTGCCATCATGGTACTCAAGTGGCATTTGAGCGTGTGGGCCAAGGAACCCCTCCAGATGACTCGCTGATGATCTATTTCCCATGGGCGGTTTCACTCTAGAAGAAGAATGTTATCCCTCTTCACCGGGCTTTAGGGGGCAGACACCTCCTGAAGCCCCCAAAAAACTTGCAACTGCTGCCCACCACCGTTTCCTGTTTCTCAGCACACGTGCAGCTAAGGAGAGCTGCGTGCGCTCTCTGCAGGACAGCTGAGCTACCGGTACAAACCTGAGCCATCCCTCCCGGTGGCCGATGCGGACATGATGAAAGCCTGGCCTCTCCCACTTCTTCTGCCCCGGGTGCCAATAACTGCAGCAGCATCCATGACAAATCTCAGGTAAATCCCAGGCTGAAAGCTCAAAATAGACTTTGGCTATTTCTCTTCCTGGCAGGCTCTTGTGGGATGACGGATCGCTAACAGTGACGATGTCTCCATAGAAATGCACCTGGCAGAGGTCGGCCGTGAAGGCCCGGGGTGAATGTTACCTTAAGCAGATCAGATCCACAGGTAAACAGAAGGTACCATGGTTTTGAACCTAGGTTGACCTCTTAATCCTTTGTAAACACACACATCACTTACTGCAAAGTCTTGGTCTAAACTGGAATTCACAGGAAGAAATCAATCTCTGGAGGCAGCGGTTTCTCTTCTTGCGTGTCTTCTACTAAGGAAGCATAGTGTACAACTAGCAAGATTGATGGTGGTAATAGTAAGTCCATGGTAATCCAAATTAATTCCATCAAGACCTGGAAAGGCAAGCTAGAGGAGGTGAAAGCGTAGCCGTGGGACCTGGGAGCCCATTGGTATGTTTGCTACAAGGAACCTTCGATGTGAAACACATGGACTTGGGGTCAACTCCCAGCCCTTCTGTCATGAGTCTCAGTTGGCTCTTTCCTAAGTCATAAAATGGCGTAATACGGTTTGGTGGGGGATTTAAAGGAGGAAATGTGTGTCAAAGCTGAGACAGAGCATTGGCATGGAAGAAGCTTAGCGGGTACGAAGCCGCATCATCTCTTCCGTTCATCCACAAGATAAGCATACATTGCTTTGCAGAGCTATATGACGCCACCCCCACCTCCGCCTTGTGTCCTTAGACGATTTTTGCAAATCCGTGCCTTTCGTAAGTGATTTAACGGGCTGCTCCTTCGGAGTAATTTAAAAATCACACAGGCAGGTGAGCACCTAAGAGGTTCAACCCCCATTTCCATGGTCTCCATGCAGGTCACAGGCTCAAGGATGAATCAACAGTAAATCCCGCATCCACTGCCTCTGGGAGCAGAGCTGTGCTGGGTCACCCCACAAACCAGCGGCAAGGAAAGATGGTGTTTCAGGAGTTTAGGGGGAAGAGAGGTTAACGCGTTTGTCCTTGATCTCCAGCAAGATGGTCCGTCCTTTTGTAACGGCACAGAATGAGGACTTTGGAAATGGGGAGCACGGCCCAGCTCCAGCAGAGCGCGCTTCTTAGGGAGGGCACATTTCCGGGAAGCCCCTCCCCTTCCCCTTCCCCTTCCCCTTCCCCTCTCTCTTTTCCTTCCCCTATCCTTCTTCCACTTCCTGTCAGACCACAGACCTCCCAAGTGCCAGCTGTTTCCCTTTAAGCTCCCTCCCATTCGAAACTCCCCGTGGAGACAGCAATAGAACCAGGGGTACCCGGGATTAGAATCGCAGGTGTTCAGGATGCAGGGAGTCATTTGAACCCCCTCAGGCCAGAGGATTCACTCCATCTGCACTTGCAATTCAGCAGAGGCCAAGGTTTTCAAATGCACCGTTTCCCCAGAATGTCTTTCTCCTTTTTTATATTAAAGAAGAAGGAGGAGGGGAAAAAAACCTGTTTCTATCACGTTATTAGCACCAAAAATAGCTCTTTTAATCCCTAGCCCATATCATTGCCACATTACGAATACATTTTGTTCATCAACCTTAAAGGTTGTTGTGCTTCCCCTTGCTTAAGCTGCTTTCATTATCCGAGATTTCCAGTTATTCCGTATTTTGTTCTCATTAGAACGCTGCGTGTCACATGTTCTCACCAGAGACATTCATCAGCAAGGTCAAAGGGTGAATATCGTGATCTATTACGCTTAGAGGAATCTAATGAAAAGCCACATAATTATCCAATTTAAAGAGAAGCATGTAAAAAAGAAGGGGGTGCTTGCCATAATTTAAATTGTTTTGTTTCCCTGAAGCAAAATTCAGCACCTGATTGACAGGACCTAATGATAATTCTTATTGATATGGTGATGTTAATTGTGGGGAGATATTTAATAAGCCCCGTATTCGGGAGGGAAGTGTGCGCTCGTAACCTGCACCTGAACCTGCTTCTCGCCGCAGCGCGGGGATGAGGTGCAGATTCAGATAAGTGAACACAAGTGAGTTTCAGTCTTGTGTGGCAGAATGGAAATTGGAATCTTCAGAATCTATTAGGAGAACAATTCCACAGTTGCTCACACTTTTATAAATTATACTGTATATTACAGAAAGACACAAAGTCGGGGCGGGGTGGGGGAGTGCAGGAAGAAGGTATTGATGTGACTTTGCAGAGAAGTTGCTGGGTGAGAGTGGCGGTGGTGGCGTTGTCAGCCAAACACACCACACACACTCATACACACACTCTCACACACACACACACACACACACACACACACACACTCATTCATACAGAGAGAGACAGAGAGACAGAGACAAAGAGAGAGAATGTGGACCTTTCATTGCTGAGAAACCGTGTGTCCTCAGGACTTCATGGTGTGCTGACAAAGTCTTAAGTGTTGGACCCTTGGGGTAGGGAAGAGTCGTGTGTGTATGCGTGTATGTGCATGTTGGTTGGGGCACATGAACACGTGTACAAATGTGTATGGAGACTAGCAGTCAGCACTGGGTGTCCTCCTCCACTGCTGTCCGTATATTTTAATAGGGTCCCCATCAGTCTGGAGCTCACTAACATGGCTGGCCAGCAAACCCTCAGAATCCTCTCTGGCTACCCAGCTCTGGGGCTATAGGGACTTGGACCACAGTTGGCTTTTATGAAGTGCTGTGGGTCCACATGCGTGTTTGGTAAGCACTTTCCCAGCTGGGCCATACCCCAGCTCCAGATACTGGACTTTAAAACTAGTTCGAGCTATTATCTTGGTTGAGCTAGTCCTTGGTATAACTCATATGGAAGCGTCTTTGGACAAATAATACGAAGTAAAAAATGAAATTACTCTAAAGATGAGCAGAATCTCAAGACCAACCACTCTTCAATCTGAGTGAGACTGTGTTACAGAACTGAGTTCAAGTTAGTTTTTTAAAAAATATATATTTTTTAATTTTTTTAAATTTTAATTTATTTATTTTATTTTTTGGTTTTGGTTTTGAAATAGGATTTCACTGTGTAGACCAGGTTGGCCTCAAGTTCACAATCCTCCTGACTCAACCTCCCAGTACAATTACCAGGATAGCCACTATACCTAGCTGGTTCAGGTTGCTTTTTGAACTCCAAATTAAGTCCCCATTTTTATTGGGAGAAAACCAATAAAACACATGGAAGGCGCTACTGTGTGGTCAGCACAGTCATCCTTGTCAAAGCATATGAACTCAAAATAATCAAGTCAGAGAAAATAAAAATAAATAGTGTCACGGGAAATAAGGATAGCATCTAATGAACAGAACTTGCAAATATTTATGACAGTCCAAGTCAGATTCTCCCTGAGCTGAGGGCCCGGAGCCGGGCCACGGTGTGTACTGGAAAGGAGCAAAGGTAGAGAAATTCTTTTTTGTCTCTGAAACTACTTTATTTTTGCTTTTTATTTTTTTATACACACGCATACAGATATACCTTAGACGGCTCTAGATATAAATTTGTTGACTTTTAGCCAAGCACTTACCTTAACTGAAAATAAAATTAAGCTAATTGGAGATGGCTAAATGGATGGCAGGTTAGAATGCCCACGGCAGCCCAGACTGCCGCCGTGATTTCCAGCTTCCTGGGCCAGAGCATTACATCATGCACAGGAGATTATAATTTCTCTGAAGAACACTTCTGGGTATCTCGCTGCTCGAAAAGCGATATGCCAGCAAATTGAAAAGAGTTCAGAGAAAAGCAATAAAAATAATTAAGGAGGCCTTCAGATTGACTGATGGAGAGAGATGAAGAGAATTAAGTGTGGATGCCTGGCCCGGTGGTGACCTGTATGGTTATAGGAATGAGGCACAGAGTATCCGCAGGAACAAGATTCCCATCTGAAGCCGGCTTCAGCCCACACAGAGTAACAATGCACTCACAGACACAACCAGCCTGCGGTTGTTTCAGGCCATAAGCCGGAGCCATGCCTGCCCTAGGCAGCTGCCAGGAGGCACGCTGCAGCTCTGCAGCTCTGCTGGGATGGGGTCAGAGCCGGCACACATAGCAGCTGGAGAGTTGCCAGGTGCCCTGTTTCCATTTCGGTGCCATCTAATCTTACACTCATCCTGTGCCGGGTACCTGGGTCCTTGAAATGGCCTAGAACACAAAAGAGGACAAGTAAGAACTGAGTAACATCATGGTTCATGTCCAAGCCCGACATTTCCCGGGAGGGTAGCCTGAGAAATCAGGAAAGCATCCTCTCCCAGCACGGCTGAACAAACCTGCTCACAGGAGACCCTACTCAGAGTACCAGGCTTGCACTAAGCCCAGAGGTAGGGAAGATGCCACGGTTCACCAAGCCTCTGACCCTCCTAAAGGAGGCCCTAGAACACTTCGTGAGTCCCTAAGCCAGTGTCTGAACAGCTCTCACAAAGCTGCTATGTCCACACACTCGCCAGGCTCTGTGACAGCCCTATAGACTGGGGACCAACGCTCAAGCTTGTCCAAGGCAGTCTGAGTTTCTGCCAGCCGACACACCGTGAACAGGGGCAGCACCCCTCTGTCATCCACACCACATGCACCTCAGCAACTCATTTTCTAAGTCCTTCCCCACCCTGTACACCTTAAGATGAGGACTTTTAATATGCTGACGTTACTGCGAAGGAAACAAATTGTAACCCCCTGGTCTTCTCTGAGTCACAGGTTAAGGATTTCCCTCAGTCTTCCCTTCTTGGGGTCTGATGAATGGACCCGTGTTCACCAGAGCAGTAGAGCATCTGAACATTGATATGCTGTCACCCAAAAACCTAGACTATAAGTAGTTTGTATCCCCATTTTCAATGTGGTTGATTTTTTAAAAAAATGTCCAATACCAATCTATATGATTTTTTTATGTGTATGGATGTTTTTGCCTGTATAAAATGCCTATGCACCACATGTATGCAGTGGGCCCACTGAGGCCACAAGGGGGCGTTGCCGACTATGAAGATCTATGCTTTGATTCTTATATAATTCCAACAACTGACCAGGCGAATTACGACTATTAGAAGTTGACAACATCTCCGTGGGGCGAGAGTTATAGACAGTTGTAAGCTACCGTGTGGGTGCTGAGAATCAAACCCAGGTCCTCTGGAAGAACAGCCAATGTTCTTAACCACTATGCTATCTCTCAGACAATGCTTTTTTTCTTTCTTTTTTCTTTTCTTTTTTTTTTTTTTTTTTTTTTTTTTTTGAGGGGGGTTGTTTTTCTTGATTTGCTGTACTGGTCAGAACCAATGTTAAGTGCTGGGGTGCTTTAAGAAGCAAAACTGAAGAACTCAAGAAGTTCTTTATATACTCCAGAAAACCAAATAACCCCATAAAAATGTGATACAAAGCTAAACAAAGAATTTCCAACTGAGGAATATCGAATGGCTGAGAAGCACCTAAAGAAAAGTTCAACATCCTTAGTCATCAGGGAAATGCAAATCAAAACAACCCTGAGATTTCACCTCACACCAGTCAGAATGGCTAAGATCAAAAACTCAGGTGACAACAGGTACTGGAGAGGTTGTGGAGAAAGAAACACTCCGCCACTGCTGGTGGTATTGCAAGCTGGTACAACCACTCTGGAAATCAGTTTGGCAGTTCCTCAGAAAATTGGGCATAGTACTACCGAGGATCCTGCTATGCCACTCCTGGGTATATACCCAGAGGATTCTCCAGCATGTAATAAGGACACATGCTCCACTATGTTCATAGCAGCCTTGTTTATAATAGCCAGAAGCTGGACATCCCAGATGTCCCTCAACAGAGGAATGGATACAGAAAATGTGGTACAATTACACAATGGAATACTACTCGGCTATTAAAAACAATGAATTCATGAAATTCTTAGGCAAATGGATGGAACTAGAAAATATCATCCTGAGTGAAGTAACCCAGTCACCAGTCACAAAAGAACACACATGGTATGCACTCACTGATAAGTGGATATTAGCCCAGAAGCTTGGAATACCTAAGATACAATTCACAAACCAAATGAAGCTCAAGAAGAAGGAAGACCAAAGTATGGATACTCTGGTCCTTCTTAGAAGGGGGAACACAATACCCATGGGACGGAAATACAGAGACAAAGTGTAGAGCAGAGACTGAAGGAAAGACCATCCAGAGACTGCCCCACCTGGGGTTCCATCCCATATACAGTTACCAAACCCAGGCACTATTGTGGATGCCAACAAGTACCTGCTAACAGGAGCTTGATATAGCTGTCACCTGGGAAGCTCTGCCAGTGCATGACAAATACAGAGGGGGACACTCTCAGCCAGCCATTGAACTGAGCACAGGGTCCCCAATGGAGGAGCTAGAGAAAGGACCCAAGGAGCTGAAGGAACTTTCAGTCCCATAGGATGAACAACAATATGAACCACCCAGTACCCCCCAGAGCTCCCAGAGACTAAACCACCAACCATAGAGTACACATGGAGGGACCCATGGCTCCAGATGCATATGCAGCAGAGGATGTGGGATATTAAAGGGAGGAAAGGCCCTTCTTTGGTCCTGAGAAGGCAGATGCCCCAGTATAGGGGAATGCCAGAACAGGAAAGCGGGAGTGGGTGGATTGGTGAGCAGGGGGACGAGGAGGGGATGGGGGTCTTCAGGGGAAAAACCAGGAAAGGGGACAACATTTGAAATTTAAATAAAGGAAATATCTAATAAAAAGATAAAGTGAAGGAAAAAAAGAAGCAGCACACTGAGCCAGTAGTTGTGGCACATGCTTTAATCCCAGCACTTGGGAGGCAGCAGCAGGCAGATCTCCATGAGTTCGAGATCAGCCTGGTCTATGGAATGAGTTCCAGGACAGCCAGAGCTACAAAGAGAAACTCTATCTCAAAAAAAACAAAGAAGAAGAAGGGGCTGGAGAGATGGCTCAGCAGTTAAGAGCACTGACTGTTCTGAAGGTCCTGAGTTCAAATCCCAGCAACCACATGGTGACTCACAACCATCCTTAACGAGATCTGATGCCCCCTCTTCTGGAGGGTCTGAAGACAGTTACAGTTACATATAATAAATAAATAAATCTAGAAGAAAGGAGGAGGAGGAGGAGGAGGAGGAGGAGGAGGACAACAGAACCTACCTTGGCTGGACTTTTTAAAGCAAATGAAATCATGCTTCTTTTATGCCAGTTGTGAGCACCCATGATGTCACACTCCATTAAAATGGAATGGAGGGACCATGGAAAGAGAAGCAAACTCAGGGGTCATGAATTCCTTCTCCAGAAATAATCTCACAAAACCAATCCAACAAAAGAGTCTGCCTTATCTTTCCTTGTTGCTTCGAATGATTTTGTTTGTCAAGGTTTCACTATCTGCTCCGGCTGGCTTTGAACTCACGAGCCTCTTGCTTCTGCTTCCCACCTGCACTACTGACGAGTACCAGTACACTCATCAGAACTGGCCTTATCCTTAAGACGATGTCTACTTGCAGCTGACTTCTTTAAAACCTCCTAATTATGACCTTAAGAATGAATTTATTGTAGTAATTGTCTCCATTCACCAGACACAGATCAAGCAATTGAAGTACCAATGAAATTTCTTTTAAAGTAGTTCCCCATGGTTCTCTGACATGGCCTCCATAGTGTGTCCCAGAGTGCAATTCGTTGTCAAAGAAAAGTTCCTGCATTGTCTGACCTTGGCACACTAGAGTCAGGAGAGCTGGATCTGGGCACAGAGCCTCTCCTTTACCATCCTATCCTGCCAACACGAACTCCCCCAGGTCAGTCCCCTAACCCTCCCTTTCCTATCTCTACAGTGACAGTAAATATATAGTCACATCAACTGTATTCTATCTCTTCTTCTTCATTCGACCTGCATGCTTTATTTTCTTGCCATATTCCTCTAGCTGGGAGCTCCTGGGGAGACTGGATGTGCTCTGCTGTGTCTGTACATTTGTGGGGGGTGGGGTTTGTGAGATTTGTACTAAGCATGCTACCTGCCATCTCTGCACAGATGTCTCCTAGGGCTGAAGGATTGCCCTGTGAGTTCATTCTATTCAGACTACTGAGCTTGCCACTTGTGTTTTCTCTACTCACTGGGATGACCACATCTCATTTTGGCCCTGCTGTGATCGAACACTCTGACAAAAGCAGATTAAGGGAGAAAGCATTTCTTCTGCTCAGGAACACTGCCCATCATGGCATCGCAAAGCAGGGGGGAGTCATTGGTCAAACTGCATCCACGTCAGAGCAAAGAGCTGCTAGCTCCACTCTGTCTACAGCTCAGGATCCAACCTGCTGTCCAGCCTCAATGAACCAAGGGTTTTCTTTTGGCCTGAACAGTACTTTCCTTGCAAATACGACGAGCTCCTCTTACTTAGAAAACATCCACCACCTTCCTGACAACTGGAATAGATTCCAAACATTTTTCACAATGGCTGAAAATACCCTACATGGTAGGACTTATGAAAATGTAGGTTTGATATAGCCATAAAGATTCAGTCACTATTTGTGAAGATTAAAGTGAACTTTCTCAGTTTTGACAGTTCCCTAATTCATTTCTCCTTTGAATAACCCTGCATGTTCTATTCACCCTCTCAGCAAGTGTCTACTGAGCATCTACTGGGAACTAGGTCTAAGAACAGAAGAGACAGCATGGGGTAGGATGGACAGAACTTCCTACACTGTTCAGACTCCAAGGCAGACAGAGGGGCCTGTCCAGATCTACTCCAGCACCACAGTGCCCCTTCCCCAGCTCCAGAAGTCTTTGCTACCTGTAACTCAGGTCTGAGCCCCTCCCTAAGCCTCGCTCCTTGCTGAAGGGAGCTATTTCACGGAAGTTAGTGTCTTCTTCAAGGGTCTGGCGAGTCTCATATATTGGCCGATGGGTGGGAGGACAAAGGGCCCCGTCACTTATTCTTAAGCAGGGGCGACTTCATCAAGAATGAACCTCCAACTAGCTATTGTTTCCAGAACATTCTCTACTAAGCAGCCTATGCTCAAATCCCATCTCAAAGTCTGTTTGCTGGAAGAACAGACTTGAAACAGGCCCCAAGCTCTAATATTCCTGTTTAAAATGCTACCTCTGGGAAGGTATGACATTAACTAAATGGTCACATTGTCTTTCTTTAAATCTAGTAGTGTTTAAAAATACACAAGACCCGAGGCAAAGAAGTTCACGAAAAGAAGAGGACAATTTTTCCCTGGAGATTAAAGCCATAACTGACCATTCTCAGGGGACTCATACTCCCAATATACTCCCTCAAGAGTTCAATAAACAAAACCACCCACCAAGGAGGAGTTTCAAGAACATTTGTCTGACGTTAAAGGTTCAGGTACAAAATGTCACAGACATTCACTTCGGAAGTAAGCACTATTACATGGGGGGGACTCTCGACTCTGATGAGGGTCACCGGCTGTCACTGTCTGTGAGATGGAATTCAGTCCCACACAGCCCCCCATAACATAGCTACCTGGGCTCTCAACACAAGGAGCACTTCTCACCGGCTGCACGGGCCCGGCATTCTTTGTAGTTTGGTTTCTTTTGGATGGCAGAATAAAATCTGTCAATGATGCAGGGAGACATCACAAGCCTCAAGGGAGCTGTGAGACATGAAGATAACCAACCATCTCGGGAACATGCCGGGCAGGGGCGTGGCGGTTGACTTGTGGCGGGTGCTCCCTCCTCTCTCACCCCAGTGTTTGCAGTGGGACCAGGCGAACCAGGTAGGCCCCAGTGACTCGCTCGCTCATTCAATAGCAGCATCCAGCTGAAAGCTAAGACGTAAAACCCAAAGACTGCCAAGGAGAGTGTGGGTAGTGTGTCCCCTGCGCTAGTGGTCCTGGGTGCTGTAAGAAAGCCAGTACAAGCAAGCCATGGAGAGCAAGCCACTAAGCAGTGCCCCTCCACAGCCTGTGCTCTGCCTCCAGGTTCCCGCCTTGAGTCCCTGTCCTGATTCCCTCAGTGACCGGAGGGTTGAAAGATGAAATAAGCCCTCTCTTCCCCAAGTTGCTTATAGTCACGGTGCTTTACCAGAGCAATAGAAACTCTACCTAAGACAAGGTGGATGTGTCAATTCCCCATCATTATGAAATCCCTAACACAGGACACTTAAGAAGTAAAGGAAGGTTTGTTTCTTGCAGTTTGGTGCTTCAAAGTCTAAGATCTGACAGCCCTATTGTTTTGGCCTTTGGTGAGTATGACAGATGGTGGCATGCCATGGCAGGAGTGTCTGGAGGACAGAGAACAAGAGGGAGCGGCCCCTCCCCTTAAGACGGACCCTCGGTAACCTCAGGACCTTCCACTGGGCCTCGCCCCACAAAATGTTCTACCACCTGTCAGTGAGGCCAAGATTTCAGTTACAATAGGCTTATAGGGAGGACGCGATTAAACCACCTAAACTGCAGTGGCCTTGATTTGGGCATAAGCTTTTAAATCTTCAGAGATGGTAGGTAGGCTCCGATGTCCCAAGGGGTCTTGGTTTCGTGAGCCCTTGGCTTGTAAAATGATGACAACTTTGGATGAAATGCTGTATGTTGTAAATAACCCTGAGACTCTGGAGGGAAAAGGCCACTTCAGAGCTAAGATGTGTCTGCACGAACTCCAATCTCAATTAGTCAGTGTGAGCCAGTCATCCCAAGCACTAACACCTGGCCTTGGGATGCAATTAACGGGGACGCATTGAGACAGAATCATTGAGGTAGCGCCCTCAAAATGATATGGCTAAATCCATAAACATTTTCCTAAGGGAATAGTCAAGAATAGCATCGGTTTCTTATTCTAAGTAAAATAATAATAATAATAATAATAATAATAATAATAATAATAATAAATTAAGGTATGGACCATAAAAATTAACCTAGTGTCGGAACGCTAAATCTTGTTTTTTCTACCTCATTTTTATCATAGCCAAAAATTCCTAATATTGTTCAAGGAATAAGTGTAAAATAGAGATACGTTTCTGAGTTATCCTCCATAGGACAGCCACAGTTGCTGCCCCAGTGCAGTGTTTACACACCCACCCCAGGCACAGCAGAAGTCTCTAGGTAATTAGGGATGTGCCAACAGCTAAGTGTGAGGAGAATAACCAAGAGGGAGAAACGACAGCGAAGAGCAAGGGAAGCCGGCAGACGGCACCGTCTGCTGACCACTCCCGCCTTCCCACCCCGCTCACACTTTGTATGGAGAAAGGGTCCTTCCCTCTCAGCAGGCATCTAGACACTAGTTCACCCATGTATACAGCTCGGCCACTATGGGCAGGGCAACAAGACCTTACACTGGGTATTTCTGTGTTGCTAGGACCAAATACTGGAGAAGCCAATTTAAGAGAGGAAGGGTGTGATGTGTGTTATCTTCAAAGTGTAGGTCATGACCCTGGCGGGCAGAGAAGAGCAGCCCACTCCAGGTCACCCAGGAAGCTAATGGGCTCTCTGCTTTCTCCCTTTCTCCCTCGGACCTGTCTAGCAGAACAATGCTGTCCACATTTAGAGCAGATCTCTCTGGAGATACTCTCACAGACACACCCACCCAGAGAAGTACTTTACTAGTCTCCCGGTTCAATCAAGTTGACTTGAAATTGAAATTAACCATCACAGAGCTTTTACATAAGCACCGGGAGAATACAGAGAGGGGGCAGGAGAGAAGGCAATTCATTGCCTGGAGTTTTAGTGCAAGCCTTACACAGTAGGTGTTAGCCAGTCCCGGAAGGATGCTACACTCTCTCAAAGGCAGAGGGAGAGCCTCAGAAGATGAAGCTTGGCAGGGAGCTAAGGGAAAAACCCAGCTAGTTTCTTGGGCTGGATTCCCGAGCCACTGGACCTTTAAATTTGAGAAGGGGCAGGATCAAGCACAGACCTTGGGGATGGGGTGGGGGCAGCAACATGACCCACATCTCATGTGGACCCTGGGACATACCCTGAGCTGAAGAGCCCCCTCTCTGGTGACCCTCCTAACTGGTGACCAAGTTCTGCACCAGGAATTTCCAGGCTCTTGGTATCTTATTCAAGAATGAAACAAAAGTGCACAGGAGTTCCAAAAGTAGCAAAAAAGTAACTTTTTGGTGACAGCTGGAACCCAAGAGTGAAAGTACTCAAGGGCCCAGGTTATTGCCGGAGGTTTCTTTTGTGGACTCTATAGGGATAAGTTTGGTTACAAGGGGCCTAGTTTGGGTGGTTCTCTACTTTGATTTTATTTTATATAACCTTTCTGAGCATATTTGTTCCCATGATGCATCTGATTTTAATCATATGTGGAACTATATACATATGCATAAAATATGTAAATACAGAATTCTCCCTAAATGTTCACTTAAAAAGACATAGTTTGTCTTACTATGACAAATGCACCCAAAACAAGTTCAGCATGCCCATTCTTGTACTCAGACATAACTAGTACAATTAAATGCAATCCGTCGCCGGGCAGAGGTGGCGCACGCCTTTAACCCCAGCACTTGGGAGGCAGAGGCAGGCGGATTTCTGAGTTTGAGGCCAGCTTGGTCTACAGAGTGAGTTCCAGGACATCCAGGACAGCCAGAGCTACACAGAGAAACCCTGTCTCAGAAAAAACAAAAAACAAACAAACAAAATGCAATCTGTCTATGCTTAGTAAGTGTTAAGCAAGGAAAACCTTCTTCCATGGCTTACAATTAGGTGTCCATGTAGCTCTGTACAGGTGCAGGTCTGGGGATTCCAATGCACTGCTGGGTGTGATGTTCAGAGAAGGT
This sequence comes from Apodemus agrarius, assembly GCA_964023405.1. Lineage (NCBI taxonomy): Eukaryota > Metazoa > Chordata > Mammalia > Rodentia > Muridae > Apodemus > Apodemus agrarius. Next base: position 77,906,921 of record OZ030006.1, on the reverse strand, counting down.
GTACCTGCACAGTACATGCAGTCAGGGTCTCAGACAGTTAAGTGCATTATTAAGAAGGACGTGCCCATAGGCCAAGCCAAATGGAATCCTGAGTCCTATGCACTTAATTGCTCGATAGGCATGCCTGCCACAGCAGGATATCTAGGGTCACATAAGAGTCACCTTCTGTTCTATGTCAGTGACTTCATCCCAGAATGCAATAGCATCTCATGCTCACAGACACCAAGTGCAGGATGGGGGTCAGACAAAGAACACTGAGTATAGCTTATCCAGGCTTCTTCCTAGAAGACCCAAAACCCAAGTGACCAGACTGGCAGCTGGAGTCATCTAGAGTCTAGCCTAGGATAGCACAAAGCCCAGGACAGCCACATAGACGTCCTCTAGGTGGTATGCTTGGAACTGGAGGCCAATACAGGTCCCAAGGAGTCACAAGGAAAACATCTGCATGCCCAGTGTCTTCCTAGCACATGGCTGGAGGAGGAAACCTCTCTAAGAATTCTTTGCTGCTCCGTGTTTACCTGTTGGCTTTAGTTCTTACTGCAAGGTGTAGGTCCGACTGCCCTGAGAATGTCAGCAAGCCGTGGCCTATTACTCCGTCTCAGCCCCTGTGCCATCCGCATCACAGAATCTACAGCACATAGCCACTAGGGGTGGCCCATCATCCTGGATTGCTTTCTATTTCTATGACAAAACCCATGACCAAAAGTAACTTGGGGGAGGAAGTGGTCTATTTGTCTTACATGTCCATAGCACGGTGCACCATGGAGGGAAAGTAACACAGGAATTCAAGGCAGGCATCCAGAGTCAGGGACTGAGGCGGGCCTAGAAGAACACCGTGGGCTGCCTTGTTCCTCGCGGCTTACTCCCTTTGCTTTCTCATATAACCCAGGACCACTTCCCCAGTGGTGACTCCCGCACAGTGGGTTGACCCACCCACATCAATCATTAATCAAGAAAATGCCTACAGACTTGCCTACAGGCCAATCTGATGGCTCTCAACTGATATGTCCTCGTCCCACGTAACTCTAGCTTGTGTCAAGTAGACAAAGAAAAAAACTAAGCAGCGTAGCTGACCCCTTGTCACACACAAACACATCACTATTAAACCATAAATAGAATTACCATGTGACCTGGAAATTCCGCTCCTAGATATATCACCAAAAGAACTGAAAATAGGTTTTAAACAAAAACTTAGACAGGGAGGTTCTTAACAGAATTGTTCACTGTAGCCAAAAGAGGAAAACAACTCAAACGTCCGCATTCTGACACGGGATAACCATGCAAGAACCTAAGAAAACCTTGCACCAACTCAAAGGATCTAGACAGTTAAAAATCGCATGGTGGGTGCTTGCATTTATAGGAAATATCCAAAATAAGAAAATTACATTAAAACATAATACAGGTGGATAGCAGCTAGGGAAACAGTGAGAGACTGCTATGTGACACGGCATTGGGATGATGAAACCTTGACAGAACCAGATTGAAGGGATAGAGGCACAGCATTCTAAATGGACTGCTAAATTCTGCAATCTAAAGTGGTTAGATCTGTTACATACATTTAGTTGAATAAGGAAAACCAAGATGGAGTTATCTTCACGGTTACTGTCCCTAATGCTCTTAGCCACCAGGCCTTCCAGATCCCAGGCTCTCAGACACCCTTAGGTACACACAGGAGGCATATGGGACACTTCTCAGTGGCTGTCTAGTGAGGGAAGATCACAAATATTAGTTAATATCACAAGCCGGCAATGGGCTTGGGGCTTTACCCCATAATTCCCACAACCACCCCACAGACCATGCTTTTTGTGGGGAACAGGGAAAGCCTCGAATGTGTGAACATCTGAATGAATGTGTGTTTCTGACATTAGTTGGTCATGTTAAGGTCTCCAGCCCCAGACACATACCAGGGCTCAGAGGGATGGTAAGACCTGCCTCTGGTCCATGTATGGATGTTGATAGTGTGTGCAGAAAATATCCACCATAGTCTTCTCCCTCCCAGATGTTTATGGCCTTAAGACTGCTCCCCTGCAGAGCCTGCTCCCCTGCAGAGCCTGATCCCTGCAGAGATTAGCTAGCCCTCTGTCCTTATTCAGCTGTACATCGTAGACCCTGCCTCCTTGTTTATCAGTATGTGATAACCCCACCTCCCTGCTCAATGCTATATAATAAACATACAGAGATTTCTGGGTATTGTAGTTTCTCCATTAGAGCACCCAAGCCACCTGACCCCAGATTTCCTGTTGGTCCATGTCTGTCTCATTTGTCTTTCCTTCATTCCTCAAGGCCCCAGTCAGGTCCTTCCCTGGAGCCATACTGGATCTTCCTTTGACAGGAGAGAAGAGCCAAGTGAGGAGAGTGTCTGTGGAGTACCCAGTGTCCCCAGCCAGTAGGAGGGGGAGCTGCCCTCAGAGGCGAGCTCTCTCACTGGCCACTCGCCATGCTGCAGCCACCTGGCGGGGGTGGGGGGTAGGATGGGGGGTAGGGGGGTCAGGGGGTGGGGGCCATCTCAGCAGGGTCAGAGGACAAGGGGCTCTCAGTGACCTGACATTCCGGGATTCTGACCAGGCTATTTCTCTGGGAATCACCAGGCTCCTCTACTTTGAGAACCTTCTAGATGTACTAACGGCAGGCCTTTTCCTGAAGCTTGCCTTGCATCTGTTAACACAATGTGCAGGTCCACACGCATAGGAACTGATGCACAAATCTAGATCTCAGTCTGTCAAATGAAACAGGAGTCCGTGGCATTCCAACGGAGGCCCTGCGACCCCCTGATCTGTGTTTGGAGCCTCTGTTTCCTCATACATAACATGGGGCTGTAAGACTGTAAGAATTTACCATGCAGTGTGAGAAAATGCCTACTATACTTCCTTCAAAACTTACCCGTGGGCCAGTGAGATGGCTCAGTGAGTAAGGTGACTGCCGCCAAGCCACACAATTTGAGTTCAATCCCCAGGACCCATATGGTAAAAAGAGAAAACTGATTGTTACCAGTTGTCTGTCCTCTGACTTACGCACGTGCTCACATGCTCACACGCACACAAATAAATGTAACTTATATTTTCTTCTGCTCATTGGAGGCCTACCATATACAAGGCAGCATGATGTTTGCTTTGTTTTCTCCAGTTAGTCTTCTTCGTTTGTGTTTTTTCTGTCTCTGTAGATGTATATACTGTGGGTCTGACATTCCTCTCTGCCACACACCTCTTTTTCCCTACTCTCTCCTTTGTTGGTGGTCTCCTTAATCTCCTAAGTTTTGTTTTGTTTTGTTTTGTTTGAGTTTGGGGGGTGTTGGAGGGATGCTTGTTTGTTTATAAATTTTGAGACAGAGCCTTACTCTGTAGCTCAGGCTGCCCCCCAAATTCACAGTCCTCTTCCTTCAGTCCCCTGAGTGCTGGGACTTCAGGCCTGCACCACCACACCCAGCTCAGCATGCTCTATTTTAAAGGAGATATTATGGAAAAATTAAGACAAAAATAATCTCTAAATACCATAGGTGTTCATTCCAGCAGAACAGCAGAGAAGGAACAGTGTCACCCTCAGGGACCTCCCCTACTTAAAGGGAGATCTTTCTGAGGTCATAACCTTGGAGCTTAAACTGAGGGATAAACAGGAGCTTAGCAGGGGGAAGCGAATACTTCAACAAGGGGGCGAAGTAGGTGCAAAGGCCCTGAGCATGTCATGAGGCCCGAGTTTGAGAAGGCGCCCACACCATGCACCAAGACACCAAGGAGATGAGGGAGAGCTGCAAGGGGATGACGGAGAGCTGCCTGCTGGCTACAGCCAAGCACGGGGGGGGGGGGGGGGACGGGGGGGGGAGGGTTGGGGGGGTTGGGGAGGAGGGGTGGTGGTGGCTGCCTGTTTTCTTCCCATCTCTGCAGCCCCGGGCTGCCACTTCCCAATCTCTTTGTCTTCCTGCTTCCTTCTATTCTCCACCTGCCTGTAAGTCACCATTTGTTCAAGAGGCCACCAGGGTCAGGTCCCCTTGGGCTGTCTGGTCCCCTTCATGGTGGAGTCCTTCCTCTCCAGACAGGTAAAAGAAGCCACTCAACCTCAGCTTGGCACCAAGATAGCCAGGAAGAAAAGTTAAGAGGAAGTACCTTTTCTTTTGTTTTGTTTTGTTTTGTTTTGTTTTGTTTTGTTTTGTTTTGTTTTGTTTTTTCAAGACAGGGTTTCTCTGTATAGTCCTGGCTATCCTGGAACTCACTCTGTAAACCAGACTGGCCTCGAACTCAGAAATCCGCCTGCCTCTGCCTCCCAAGTGCTGGGATTAAAGGCGTGCACCACCACTAAGAGGAAGTACCTTAAGCCTCCTGGGGACCCATGGCCAGGACCTAAGCTAAGGTTAGAGAAAGAGTGCAGAGGGAACTGGATGGGCTGGAGCGTCTCTGTTGGGAATTTGAAATAAGGACTTCATTGAGAATGACTAGCCATTGAAAGGGTGCCTGTGGAGAGAGAAGAAAGACAGGAGAGAGAAGAAAGAGAGAGAGAGAGAGAGAGAGAGAGAGAGAGAGAGAGAGAGAGAGAGAGAGATATTGATTTACAGGAACAAAAACAGACCTTAAAACAGTTCAAGTCAAGTTCCTGTCTCAGCAGTGCTGTCTTGTCCAGCTCAGTCCTGCTTGGGCCTCACACTGCAAGTCTGTCAGCAGGGAGCCCAGAAGATAGGAAACAGCTCTGCCTTCAAGGCCTTCACTGATGAAAGAGAGAGCTCAGGCAGGCGGGGCGGGCGGGCAGGCAGACAGGCATTCCACTCAAAACTTAAAGCTCCAAACCTTAAGCTGTCAAACGGGTCTGGCCAGCCCTCAAGCAGCAGGAGCCCTCCACACAAGAGTGCTTTAAACTCTTGAGGTAAAATCAAGAAAAACATACAATTTCATTGGGGTCTGGGGGAGGGGGAGGGGCGGTAAAGATGGCTGGCAAACAGCCCTGAGTGGTCACACCAACTTCTCACTCCGTGACAGAGTAAAAGAGAAACGCACGAGCGAGCACGCGTCGGGAGCATCACCAGCTTCCGGGTGACCGCCACTGGGCACGGTGGCCATTTCCACTCTGTCGTTCTTGCCCAGGACCCGCCAAACCACGTTAGGTTTGCAGAGGCCACCTGGTAAAAGGTCCAGTCGACTTACACACAACCAACACGTATGACATGATCTTTGAAGAGAGTCAGACCTGACTTCAGATGGACTGCTCAGAAATGTCTGGGCAAAGAAGAGGGGCCCCGTAGTACATACACTCATCTCCTTAGCCTCTGGGATACGTGCAGTGCCAGCCTGAGACCCAGAAACCTCAAGGATGGTGTGCTTTGTCGTGGCGTGACGGTGGCCCGTGTGTTGGCAAAGGCATTTGACTGCTTCTGAAAGGAGGTGACTGTCACCTTGGGTTTAAGTTTGATCCTTTGGCGTAGTGACTGTCCTGCTACCAACCAGGTACGGCTTTCCTGTGAGATTAGTTCCACATCCAGATGGCTACAATGGGTGTGACTATGAAATGGAAGAGGATTCTAGAATCCAAGACATGGGAGACGGAGAAAGGGACACACAGGAAGACTCTAAAGAGAGAGGGAAGGAAGCGTGTGTGTGTGTGTGTGTGTGTGTGTGTGTGTGTGTGTGTATCAGTTCTCATAAGGAGGCAAAGGCAGAGATGCTTGGACAAAGAGAAGACCAGGCTGAGATGGGAAAGCACAAGATGTGTCGTGATAAACAGTGTTCTGGGGAGCCCCACCCCAAAAGCAAGCCACTCTAACAGAACTGCTGGGAAGCCTCCACCTCCCCATGACTATACATAAAGAACACTTCCCAGCCAGCTGCGTGGGTCACTCATGCTGTGCTCAGGAATACATCTGAACAAGCAGCCTTTGTTGGGGCCTCCTTCTGAAAGAGGGGAGCAGCCGACAGAGCACAGGGTTGTTGGTTTCTCAGGGGATCCAACTCCCAGCATCCTCAGCGAGGAGAAAGTGAAGAGGGCAGAGAAGACAGCAGAAGTCTGTGCGGGCTGGTGTGCCCATTGAGTGGTTTGTTTGCCGTGACTTTGCATGGTGATGGGATCCTGGCATGCCAATGATCAAAAGCAATTGAGACCCTCTCCCATCAGTCACAGAAGTTGCTTAAGGCCGGTGCCTTTGAATGCTGTTTTAGTAGTGGTCTCATACAATACATCTTAAGGCACATTTATACCGTGTTCACTGTGCAGTCAACTGTGGCCACTTCAAAGGTTTAGCCAAGTATTTTATGGCCATGGTAAAGGGTTCTTATTGATTTAAATTACAAGCTTGGCTCCCGTCAGCTCCACTTGAGGGCAAAAATGCAATAAAATATCCCCCGGCACAAGAGACAGACATATCGCATTGAAAATCTTCTGAGATCCCTCTCGCCATAATCACTCTCGATGATATTTATTTATACGGGCAAGGTTATCAGAGAGATTTGTCTGCAGCCTCTGAACTGTGGGGGTCGGTTTGGGTTTGGGCTGTTTGCTTTTAAACCCTGACCCCAGCCAAGGAAAGGTCAGAAGTACGCTGGGTCCCTGAGTTTAGCGGCTTCTGCCTCTTCCTGGCTACTGATAGAGTGGCCTGTTCCAAGCACAGTGACATTGACGTACTGGCCATCACAGTTGAGGGATTGTGGCTTTCAGCCCTCTGATCATTTGCATACCCAGCAGGCCAGCTGCAGACGAATGAGAGGCCGTCAAGGCGTGAATGACAAGCCTGTCAGGGCGATGGAAGGCTGTCTCCAGATTAACTGTCAGGGAGACAAACTTCACTCTGGAGACGGACAAGAACATGAATTCCATTGGAAGACTGAGGGACTGAGAAGAATCTGAAAGCTTTCTTGCCATGCAAGGCTCTTTTATGGCACTCAGTAAACCTGGGAATGACCGGCACAAAAGAAGCCACCTGGTGCTGAGACAAAAGGCAGAAAAGCCAAAGCAAGATATTCTGGTCTGCTTTCTTCCCGGTTCCTTTGTAATAATTTGCCTGAAACATACCCAAGATGGAGCTAACCCCTGGACATACACAGAAAACAGCAAATGACTATTATGTATCTGACATTTGAAATAACATGTTTCTGGAGGGTTGGCATTACAAGAGTCATTTCACTTCAAAATGTTATTCCTAATGTAATTTTTTAAAATTCATAAGAGGCACTTGCTAGAATGCAGTGTAGCACAAGAGTCACTCAAAAGACAGAGGTCAAATTCATTTCATTTCTTTTATGTTTTCTTCTCTCTGCTAGATGAAATAAATGATTAAGCCTAGAACACTTGGCAGTTCCGCGAATGTGCTCCGTGGCACCATTACAAGATCGATTTTCTCAATACAGGAGTCTTTCTAGGGTGCACATTGCTTAGCTGACATCTGTCGCCGTTGTCATGGCAGCGCACTCCCCAGCACAGTGAGAGGTCAGGCCTGACAGGGAAGGCCTCACCAGCTCTACCCCAGTCACTTCAAGGTTAACAGCCAATGGACCAAAGAAATAGGCAATTATAGTACAGTCAATTCCGGTTAAGGAAATATCTGAGAAGTAAATATGTCTGATAAGTGGATGGAAATGAAACAGCCGAAGCTATTGATGCCATCCCATAATATCAATACCATTCTGTGGTGGTGTTTGGTGATTCCTTGGAAATTTTCTACGCCCAAAGAAATCTAGCAAGAGAGAAAATGAGAAAATGTTCACTGTGCTACCATTAGCCGCTGTCCTGAAGAGCAGGATTCCCACGGAGGGAGAGATGAGCAGAAGGGCAGAGTGAAAAGAAATCCCTGCGTCCCGACCCCATTGTTTTAGCCCCTGACAGTCAGCTGCATGGGTAAGCATCCCAAAGAAAATTAACCTTAATATTTCTCATTGCTGCTTCACATTTGCTAAATTTATCCCTCTTCAGGATAAAAATCCTTCCTACAGTTTCAATAACCCTAAAAAAAAAAAATTATCACAAAAAAATTCCAAATCGTCAATATGTTAGAATTAATGCTTTCCTATATGCGTGCATTCCCACTGAAGCGTAACTTTCGGTAGAAGGAGAAACAGTATTATTTTAATAGACATTTGTTAGATAGATTTTAAAAACAGCAGATGGAACTAAAATGCAAAAATTTTCAATTACAAGTTACAGAGCCAGGGAATCCGGCTACTGACACCGTCTGCAGCTGGTAAGCTCCGAGAGTCTTTATTGCATGCATTCATATTAGCCAGTCCTAGTTAAATCCTATAGTTAGCATGAGTAGACCTTTAAATCTTAGCAGATGCCTAGAAGACTCCACAGCCTCAGCTGTGAGACTGTGCTAAGAATGAGAAATGATGACTGTGTGTTTGCATGCATACATACACACATATGTAACCATTGTGCTGGCTCATCTCACACTTTTGTAAAAAAAAAAAAAAAAAAAAAAAAATTTTAGCTACAATAAGCATAGACCAATGTTTGAAGCCTGTGGTTCGTCTTTGATCTCAACAAGAGACATAGATTGTCAACTTGCTTCCTCCGAGTCTCACTTATCAACCAAAGTCATTGACATCCTCCCCAAACCTAAAAGGCTTTAGCCACCACCAACTGGTGAACTGATAGGACATCCTTCACCCAAGATCTCCTGAGAACCAAGGACTTCCTCTGAAAACTCATCGATACTCCAGGACTATGGGTGTATGCAGGAAATAATAGCCCACCCAGACTAGCTTAAGTGGGAAGGGCTCTATTGCAAAGACAAAGCATGTGGTCCTAAAGAACTGGAAATGTAGACAGGAAACAATGGTACACAGCCAAGCAGGAACCAGACCTGCAGCCGGTTACCAGAGCGCAGGGCTGCTCTTGCCACGCGTGCCTTGTCTCTGCTGTGTGTGCCTTCCCTCTCCCTGTCTCTCCTGAGTGGCTTCTTCCGCTTCCAGCACGGCTGACGTTAGCAGGCCCTTCAGTCTGGCACCAGCCTCATCTTGCATCTTGCTCAGCTACTTGATATACTGATTCTAGTGTCTCCTAAGAGGGGATTGAATCCGCTTAGTCCCAATAACAAGTTGATTCTCTCAAGGTCTGTGTCCAGTTGGATTTAGTGAGCTGGCTTGTGGGTAAGAGCCAATAAGGAGCTGTGAGCCAGGTAATACAATACAAGTCAGATAATATAGTTTCTCTCTCTCTCTCTCTCTCTCTCTCTCTCTCTCTCTCTCTCTCTCTCTCTTATACACACACACACACACACTCACTCTGTGTGTGTGTGTGTGTGTGTGTGTGTGTGTGTGTGTGTGTTTTATGTCTATGGGTGTTTGCCTGCATGTACGTATGGGCACCAAACATGCAGTACCTCCAGAGGCCAGAAGAGAGAGCTAGATCCCTTCCCAGGAAATAGAGATATTGTCAGTTGTATGCCACCAGGCAGTGCTGGGAATCAAACCCCGGTCCTCTGGAAGAGCATTCTGTGCTCCTAACTGCTGACTCATCTCTCCAGCTCCTAGGTCATGCAGTTTAAAGAAGACTGTGAAGGCCCACCCTTGAACAAGGTAAAGCACATACCGAAAACATGGGTCTTGTATGTTTTCCACAAGAAACAAAGATAATATATGAATTTAGAATTCCTTAAACAGCCAATGGTGTGGAAATGGTTATTCAACAGAATAGTCATGGCTTTGGGTATTGTCAGAGTCAAGGCTGTCATGTAAAAAGACCACACCAATACAAAACTGCAGGACTTCCTCCTTCCAGTGATGGGTGAGGGAGGGTGAGCACAGGACAAGAGACATGCGTGGCCTCCACAGCGGGCCTTAGCTACCTTTCACCTCTCTTGTGCTGTGTGACTACTTCATCTTTTCTGTTCCCTGTGTGAGTCCCTTCCTTTCCTTTCCACATGTTTTCCTCCACACAATATTGACACTCCATCTTTTCTCTGGGCTGCAACTATAATTAAATACAGTGAACACCTGGAGGCTTCCAAAGACTAACCAGGAAGAAATGAATGGCCTCTGTAAAGGGGGTATTTTATCAAGCAGAGAGCTTAAGTGGGCATTGAATGTCATTTATTAAAAAGGAAATATGCAGGGTCTGTCCTTGAGGGCCAGCTCCTTCATAAAGCTTCCCCTTGATTATCCGGGTGAGAAATCTATATTCTCTCCTCAGAGGAAGCATTTGCTGTCTCTGTCACGCCAGCTGGGAGAACTTGTGGATCGTGGCCATGATGGGCCTCGCCCATCTGAGACACGGGGCACCAGACTTAAGCTGTCGTTCAGGGGCCCACAGGGACCATGTTGTGTCATAAGCACGGGATCTCATAACACAGTTCTAAGCTGTTCGTCTAGTCACGCAGAACATTCTTCCACTAGTATTTGGATGAACAGCAAATATGAAGGCAGCTCGCCACTGCCGTCACTGCAACTCAATTGACATATGGCGCTCTAGAACCTATAGAGTCGGCCACGGACATCAGGTTCTCACTTCACTTGGACCTCCGAGAATTAACCAGATGTCCCCTCCGCCATCCTGAGATGACTATGTAGCTCAGCTTCCAAAAAACTGAATGCCCTCACAGCTGGCAAATTGTGTACCTTCAGTATATACTTGGTCAAGGCCATAGATCCAGGCTTGTTTGAATAGTGCTACATTTAACACAGACCTACAATTCCAGGGACATCTTCTGAGCAAGACTGCCTATCATTCATTAAAACAAGAGTTCAGACAACTACTTTCTATGCTCTAACACAGGGAGGAAAAAAAAACCATGGGCTTTAGTGATCATCTCCAATCAAAAATGGAGATTATTGCTATGGCTTGAATTTGGAATGTCCCCCCACCACAAGCTTGTGTGTTTGAACACTTGATATCCAAATGGTGAGCTCTTAACCACTGAACCATCTCTCCAGCCCCCAGAGTTGACTTTTAAGAAAGTTCTCTAAGACTCTCTTTGTTGTAAGAGATCGGTGGCCGCCAGGATGCCTCTTTACAAAGCTTTCTGTGACACGGTGACAGCAGCCCCCATTCACTCTCCTCTAGGCTTTTATAAGGCAGAGGTCGGCCATCTTAGCAGATGCCAGAGCTCAGCCTCCAGCTTCAGGTTATCTAAAAGGTCAACACTACTTATGAAGGGCTTGGCTGGTGGAGATGACAAGAAGCTCAAAGGACACCAGGGAACAGAGAAAGGACTCAGGGTTGGCACGCTTCTGTCTCTGCGTGCTTGGCCAATACAGTTTCATAGACAAGCTCTGAGTCAAGAAGTAGAAAAATCTACTCATGTCTTCATGATGCTAAAGCAAGGTGTGAGACTCACGGCCAACCAGTCCAGGTTCTGGTCCAGGTTCTGTATGCTGAACATCTGTTCTTGTGTGAACGTGAGGGGCAATCTTTAGAAATCATTGTTGAATGGTTTAAGAATTAGGCACAGGTACATATATGCGTGTGTTACATCTGTTTCTAGAAGTGTGTAAATGCCATGCACACACAAGCAGACTTGATAGAACGTTAACACTGGCGGTATAGCTCAGTTGGTAGAGCTTTTGCACTATGTTCAAGAGCCAGAACTTGATCTCATCATACCCGCCAGCCACACTGTGCCAAAACTGGGGGAGCAAACGGTGTAGAAAATGCATATTCTATACAAACGGAAATATAAGTTGTAATTGAGCATATTATCTTACCGAACCCGGGTAAAGCCAATGCGATGGTGGCATCTATCTAAGTAACCAAGTTTGTCTTCCACCACTCACTTTCCTCACCACCCTCACCTGCAACAGGGCTCACACCTCAGGCCAGTGAGACGTCTCAGCAGGCAAAGCGCTTGCCTTGCAATCCTGGTGGCTTGGATTTATCCCTGGAACCCACATAAAGATCAAAGGGCAGAACCAATCCACAAAATCGTCCTCTAACATCTACACGCATGCCATGGCATGTTCGTGCATACACACACACACACACACACACACACATGCATCAAACAAAATTTTTTTTTAAAGAACCAAGCTGGGAAGATGGCTCAGAAGTTAAGAACTCTGGCTGCTCTTCCAGAGAATCAAAGTTTGGTTTCCAGCGTCTCATGGGAGCTCAGAACCATCTGTGACTATGGTTTCAGAGGGATCTGATGCCTTCCTTTGGCCTCTCTAAGCATCAGGCACACAGACGGTATGCAGACATACATACAGACAAAACAGCCAAACACTTAAAATAACAAATAAATGAATGAATCTCTCTTTGCATACTCTGCATGTCACTATTACCTCAATCCCTCACCTCCCAATATTATTCAACCTCCACGTGCTTAGAAGTTCAGAACATTCGATCCTTAACAAAGCTTACAGCTTACTGCCCAAAAGCAAAACCATCAAAGGAAACCAAGTCATATACATGGGCAAATGACACATTATTTACCATTGGTTAAAACAATTGCTGTGTGTGTGTGTGTGTGTGTGTGTGTGTGTGTGTGTGTGTGTTCCATGCAAGTGTGAGAGTCTACATGTGTGTAGAGGACGACACCAACTACAGGTACCTTCCTCAGGAGCTGTCCATCTGGTTTTTCCTGAGACAGAACCTCTCACTGGAACCTGGGGTTGCTGATTAGGCTAGCTCACGGGCACTAAGATTTCAAATGCGCACACGCCCAACTTATTTCTTGTGCAGGTTCTGGGAATTGGACTCATGTCTTCATACTTATTCAATGGGACTATCCCCCCAGCTCAGTGCTTACAATGTTGGAGGGCTGTCTCATAGCCGCTTGCTCTTCCCACCGGCGAGATTTAGATGATACACTTATTAATAACATTTTAGTCTGCAATGTTTCCAGAGGAGGGGCTATGTCTTCAGTCACCTACCAATGCCTCTCACTCTACAGAGGCTCTGAACGCACCACGTCCGATACTCTCTTCTCCTCATGGTGCACTGGATTCCCAAGAAGGCATATGTCTGGGTTAGGGTTTACATTACAGGACAACTGCTGGTTCCCGTTTTGGAACTTGCTCCATAGACCAAATCTTTAAAGACTTTCTTTTTTTTTTTTTTTTCTTTTGACATAAAAAACGATGCACTTCAGCATGAAAAGTGTCTTTTTCAACATAGGAAACACTTGAGGGTTCGGCCCTCGTATTGGGTTTTCATGTGAACAGCCTAACATTTTTACAGGCAAACGTATTCTGAAGAGTATGGCCATTACCCCTCTCTGACAACATGCTTACTTTTGAAGACGGATCACAAAGAAAGATTCCAATTACTCAGTTTTGCTAATAGCCAATTTTCCATCCTGATTAAATATACGTCTGCACGGACAAAAAGGAAAGAGAGAGGTTGAGGATCGGAAATGCCGCCTGAGTGATTGATCCCTAAAAATATAATCTTATTGATCCTGAAGTGTGAGTGTGTATTTGATTCTTCGATTCTGCTTGTGCTTTAGTAAAAACACTGGTAATGTCAACATGTCATGACAGTGCTACTGTGTCACAGAGAGTCATTCTGAACAGCCCTTTAGATAGTCGATACACACTGCCAGGAAACCCCCAGCAGCTGCCTGGAGGACTGGTGACTTCTCGTCCCGCCTTGTCGAGTGCCCATAGCAGCACCGAGTCCCAGGCTGTGCTTAGGTTTAGATTCAGGATGCCCTCATTCAAGCATTCATCCTCACACCATTTTCTTTGCATTAACTAAAGTAGTTGTCTAAATCCCATGCTACCCAAGAAGGAACATTTTATACCTTGTTTCTTAATGACAAAGTGTCTAAATAAAATCAAACTTTCTCCGTGGGGGCTGTGGTGAGATGGGGTGTGCTTGATACAGAGTCGGATGAGGAGGTCCCGCCCTCCGGTGGCAGGCTGGCCAGGCACCATGGCTGGCCTTAATGCTGGCTCTTTTAGGCATGGGGTTTATAGCAATAACTCAAACTCTAAGATCTGCACTTACCACGAAAGATGCTGAAAAGTTACTTCTCTGTGGGCATCCATAGACACCTGTAATTCCAACACTTGGGAGGTGAAGGCAAGCGAATCAGGAGTTGAAAGTCATCCTCGGCTATAACAAGGGCAAGGCCAACCTGAGCTATGACACTTTGTCTCAAGGTGGGTGTGTGTCCGGGGTGAATGAGAGGCCAATCCAGGCCAACCTGGGCTATGTAGTAGAACTTTAACTCCAAAAACTAAATAAAGAAAAGCAAGAAAAAGCTACACAGTAAATCGTGACCACCTTTGGAAGGATTCCTGGAGTCTCCGGATAGTAATGATGTATGTCTTAGATAGGGCAGGTAGATGCATAAACATTTTATTACAAAGTTTTACAGCTCACATGTGCTATAACATTGTATTCAAAACTGATTAATGAAGCAAAAGCTAGGAAACCCCTTCCCTTATGTAAAACTGAAGCCGGTTTATCGCAACTGGGCCCCTGTAGACCGGGCACCTCATCCCTCGTGAGCGCGCACGTCATCCCACGTGAGCGCGCGCGTCATCTCACGTGAGCGTGCACGTCATCCCACGTGCTTGAGCTTTGGCCTGTATACACTGCTCTTCCTCGAAGTATAGGAGTCAGGTCAAGTAGCTCTCTACCTGTACTGGCACTTCGTGTGTTTTCTAAACCTAAGTGTGCAATGTCATGAATGATATCACCACCGCTCCTCTGCCTCCCCTGCCTGCCAATCCAAGAGTAGGAGGATAGTTTGCTTTTCCAGATTCACAAAGAAACTGGCCGACCTGCTTTTATCCACACTGATGCTCCATCAGTGGCTACACTCTGCTTCCTTCTGGAAGCTTCTCTTCTGGTTTATGCTCCGGGGTCCAACATATCTTGGTGCTATGTCCTGCTTTAGATCGGACATAAAAGTTCTATTCCTGTGCCTAGGGCTGGAAATAGGACACAGAACTAGCACTAAGAGAGAATTTCTTTTTATAGCCCATAAAGCCCTTAGCGGTGCGCACTGAGTTCAGGGCCCTGAGCTAAGTGCCAGCTATTTCCGCACAAGAACTCATTTCATGGCCCTTCTGCTCAAGAATGACCACAGAACAGCTGCTCCACCCTTACATGCACCTGGTGTCCCTAAAACCATCCACAGATTTTCTGCAGGTCAGAGAGCTCTCTACCTGAAACAGAAAACGCAGTGAGAGCTGGTACCTCGGGGAGTGACACTCAGCGCTGTTGGCTACAGGACTGGTGATAGGATGTTGCCTAATCTGGTTTTGACTCTGTGAGCACCGCTTAGGATGTCCCAGAGCTAGCCCAGAGAGGGCTGAAGCCCAGCTCCAGCTTGGCTCTCACATGCTCGGAGCCCACCCCATTACAGGCCAGACCCCCCCACCTCCAACCAGCCACCTACAGCTTTCCATTTATTTATTTATTTATTTATTTATTTATTTATTTCTAAGACTTTGCAGGGGGAGGAGGAGGAGGGAAGGAGAGGGAGGAGGAAGTGATTTTTCCTCTTAATAGGTTTTCTCTTCCTGCTCTAGGTGGGATCGATGCTAGTGGGATTGAGCTCACTCCCTCAGATCCCTTCCCTCCAAGCTGCTTCCTCCCATCATAAATAATTCAGGAAAAATAAAATAATCATGTGCTGGTAATTACCACTGTATACCCTCCCCAACATGCAGTCCCTGAAATGCTACAGGCCCTCCCCGGAGGCCTCAGGAGCTATCATGGCCCCTGGTGGCAATGGCGATGGTGGCCAGTTGATGCTGGGCTGTGCTGGGGTAGGACAGCTGTCCTGTGGTCATTCCTGAGCAGAAGGGCCATGAAATGACTTCTTGTGCTTGTGTGGAAAGAGCTGGCACTCTGGTCAGGGTCCTGAACGCAGTGCACGCTGCTAAGGGCTTTGTGGCCTATATGAGGACATTCTCTCTTACTGCTGGTTCCATGACTCTAATTCCAGCCCTATGCACAGGAATAAGGCTTTAATGCCCAGTCTAAAGCAGGACAATGCACCTTTCCTCCATCCTCACCTCTTTGTACAATTTCTTTTCATTGTTTTTCATCTACATACCGTGCCTCGTCTTTAGGAGCAATGGAACGGGGGATTTGCTTTGAGATGTTAGTTAAGTTCTGTGCAATACAGAATATGGCACGACACAAGAACAGACATTCACAGTTCTAGAAAGGGGCAACATTACACACACACACACACACACACACACACACACAAATGCACATGCATGCACACACACACACACACACACACACACACACACACATGCTTACTTTTAAGTAAGCATTTTTAAGAAAAGAGAGGAGCTATCTTCACAGAAACACGCATGAGCAGTGTGGAATGAGAGCCGTGTGGCAGAGGCATCACATTCGGATGCCGGTAACTTACCGGGAAATATGCTTAATAATAATTTTTTGGAGGAAGAGTCTCTGCAGACTCATCACCTTCTTGGGGAATTGAAGAATCAGCAATAATTCTGAGGTGAGCATGCGCCAAATTGTTCCCAATCCAGCTTGTCACTGATACCTCGAGTGCAACTTTTACATAAAAAGATGAAGAGGAAGAGGCTGAGCTTACAAGCATGAGATCAGACCTGGCCGCTCCTCTTGCCTGACTCGCTCACCCCTCTAAGCTGTGGAAGGAGGCCTTCAGAAGCAGGGTGTTACCTTCAAAGCCAAGGATTCCCAGCTGCCCCAGCAGTCGTAACTGAGGGTCAGCGGGTACCAAGGCAAGACGAGGCTCCAAATCTGACTTGTCTGGCACTCCAGCCACCAGCAATATGTGGCTATTTACACACAATTAATTTAAACAAGTAAGCATCGATTTGAATGTAATAAATTCGGTTGCTCAGGCACACCGGCCCACATGTCGGGTTCTCGATAGCTGGATTCAGCTCATGGCTGCCTGCCGGCTGCTGCAGATGTGGGGCATTTAATGTTTTGTTGGGCAGGCTGCTGTAACACTGACACCTGGGGCCAACTGAAGGGGCTAAAATGGGGGGGGGAGAAGGGAAGGGAGAGGAGGGGGAGGGGAGGGTATAGGAGTGGAGGGGAAGGGAGGGGAGAGGAGTGGAGGGGAGGCCAAGGGAGGGGAGGGGAGGAGAGGGGAGGGTAGGAGAGGGGAGGGGAGGAGAGGGGAGGGGAGGGTGTAGGAGGGGAGGGATCCATCCTAAGTCAGCTCCACCTTCAAAAGAACTTTTTCACAGCAATCCCAAGAAGTAAAATATCCATGGAGACAGGCATAGCATCTGGTGTTTAATACTTATTTGCACACTTTAAGATACAAATGTGAGCATTATTTTTGTTGTTGTTTTTCTTTTTTAAAAATGGATTTTATATATATAATATATTCTGATTATGGTTTTCCTTTCTGCTACCCTCCCCAGTTTCTCTGCACCTCCCCTCCCATCCAAATCCATCCCTTTACGACCATCATTAGAAAATTAACAGACATCTAAGGGATAATAATATCAAACAAAAACAAATCAAAATAGGACAAAGCAAACAAACAGAAGAAAAAGAGCCCTCAAAAGGCACAAGAAACAAATAGAGAAATCCAGAAATCCCATAAAAAATACAAAACGAGAAGCCACAATACATATCCAAAACCTGTAAAATAAAAAGATAAATAAATAAAATAAATAAAAATAAAATTAAAGACAGAGAGCCTTGGCATGACATTATGAGTCAAGGACCCTTCACAAATGCCACTGGGTTATTTTTGTGTTGACCATTACCGTTGGGTAAGGGTCCTACTCTTAAGGATAATTTCTTTCCCCTGTAAGAGTCTCTTGAAGAAAAGAGATGATATTTTCCTGTTCCTTCTATGTACCTGCAAATTTGTGGTTTGATTGTATTTTTTTAACAGTGGATAATATCCCATCATGTGAATGTACTTCATTTTCTTTATACACTCACCCATTGATATTTCTAAGTTGTTTCCAATTTCTGGCTATTAAGAATAGAACAGCAATGATCACTGTTGAGCAAGTGTCTCTGTGGTAGGATGAGGCATCCTTTGGGTATATGCCTAAGAGTGGTATAGCTGGGTCTTAAGGTAGATCGATTCCCATCTTCCTGAGGAACCACCACACTGATTTCCATAGTAGATGTACAAGTTTGCACTCACACCAGCAAAGGATGAGTGCTCCCTCCCTCCACATCCTTATCAGCGTGAGCTATCATTTGTCTTATTGATCTTGGCCATCCTGACAAGTTCAAGATGAAATCTCGGAGTGGTTTTGATGTGCATTTCCCTGATGGCTAGGGATGTTGAGCATTCTCTAAGTGCTCCTCGGCCATTTGAGTGTCCTCTTTGGAGAATTCTCTCTGCAGCTGCACCTTGGTTTACATTGAGTTATTTGTTTTCTCAGTACTAGGGTGTGTGTGTGTGTGTGTGTGTGTGTGTGTGTGTGTGTGTTTCTTTTTATATTTTGTGTGTTCTTTATATATTTTGGATTCTGTATAGAATGTATAGTTGGTAAACATTTTTCCCATTCTGTAGGCTACCACTTTGTCCACATGATGATGTCATTCGCCGTGCAGAAGTTTGCCAGTTTCGTGAGGTCCATTTATTAACTGTTCATCTTCGTGCCTGTGTGAATGGTGTTCAGTTCAGAAATTCTTTTCCTACACCAATGAGTTCAAGGGGTTTCCCTACTTTCTCTTCTATCAGGTTCAGTGTGTCTGGTTTTATGTTGAGGCCTTTGATCCATTTGGAGTTGAGTTTTGCTCAGGGTGATAAGTACGGATCTCTTTGGAATCTTATGCATGCAGCCATCCAGTTTGAACAACACCAACTGTTGACGATGCTGGGTTTTCTTTAATAGTGTCTATTTCTGACTTCTTTAGCAAAACTCCGATGTTCATAATTGTGTGGATTTGTGTTTGGGTCTTTAATTCTTATTCCACTGATGAACGTGTCCATGTTCATATCAATACCATGCTGTTTTTATTCCTACACCTCTGAAGTAAAGTTTAAGGTCTAGGCTGGTGCTGCCTGTTACCATTTCTGATTATTCCGGATTGTTTTAGCTGTGCTGGGTTTTTGTGTTTCCACATAAAGCTGAAAAGTGTCCTTTCAAGATCTGTGAAGGATTGTTAGAGTTTTGATGGTGACTGCATTGAATCTGTAGATTGCTTTTGGTAGGGTGGCCATGTTTACTGTATCGATCCTACTGAACCATAAGGCCGGGACTCAGCTTCTGATGTCCTCCTCAGCTTCTCCCTTCAGTATCTTAGAGTTTTTAATCACACAATTATTTAGCTTCTTGGATAGAGTTATCCTCTAGATATTTTATATTTTTTAGGTTATTATGAAAGGTGTTGTTTCCCTGATTTCCCCCCCCCCGCCCCAGGCTATTTGTCATTTGTATATAGGAGGACTTCTGATTTTTATGAGTTGCTTTTGTATCCAGCTACTTTGATGAAATGGTTTATCAGTTGTAGTAGCTTCCCGGTGGCTGTTTTAGGGTCACTTATATACACTATCATATGACCTACAAATAACGATTCTTTGACACCTTCCTTTCCAATTCGTATCCCTTGATCCCCTTCAGTTGTCTTGTTGTTCTAGCTAAGACTTTAAGTACTGTACTGAATATGTGTAGAGAGAGTAGACAACCTTGTCCTGATTTTAATGAGATTGCTTTGAGTTTCTCTCTATTTAAGTTGATATTGGGTATGAACTTGCTGTAAACTGCCTTTATTATGTTGAGGTATGTGCCTTGTATCCCTGATCTCTCCAGGACTTTTAACATGAAGCAGTTTTGCATTTTGTCAAAGGCCTTCTCTGTATCTGGTGAGATGATCATGTGGATTTTTGGGCCTCTCAGTTTATTTGTATAATGGATTACATTTACTGATTTGTGTATTTTGAACCATCCCTGCATCTCTGTGATGAAGCCTACTTGATTGTGGTGGATGAACTTTTGGTGTATTCTTGGATTTGGTTTGCAAATATTTTATTGAGAATTTTTGCATCTATGTTTGTAAGGGAAGCTGGTATGAAACTCTTTTTTGTTGGGTTTAGGTATAAGGTTAGCTATGGTCTTATAAAAAGAACTAGGCAATGGTCCTTCTGTTTCTACTTTGTGTTCTAGTCTATTTGGTGTTCTGTATGCTTCTTGTACCTTGATAGGCACCTCCGTTAGGTTAGGAAATTTTATTTCTATGGTTTTGTTGAAAATATTTCTATGCCTTCAACATGGGTTCCTCTTTCCAATTGTCATAGATTTGGTCTTTTCATGGTTCCAAATTCCTGAGTGTTTTGTGCCTGGGTTTTTTTAGATTTAACCCTTACTTTGACCAAGGTATCCATACCTTTGTCTGGGAACCTCTTTCTTTTATATTCTGTTGGTGAGGCTTGCCACATAGGTTCCTGTACAAGTTCCTAATGTCCCTTCAATTCTAGGATGTCTCCATTAGTAGCCAGGGACAACAGCTGGCCCTGATAGGTGCACATACACAGATCTCACTATCCAGCTAGGACAAGGGAGTGACGATATAGGGTATGTGGGAGCAGCTCTCATCGGGAGGCAGCCACTCAGCAGAGAGCAACAAGGTAGAAAGAGTCTGCCTTCTGCCGGGCGTGGTGACTGCAAACCCAACCCCAGTACTCAAACCAGCTTGGGCTACAGAACAAGGCCCTGCCTCGATAACCCAAGGATGGGATTGTAGTTCAATGGTAGAGAGCTTGCCTGACAATAATTAATTTACTAAGTAATTAATTAATTAGTTCTGTAGTTTTAAATGCCACACCATTGAATACAGATATTGAAGATATTGAAATTTTTCAAAGTAGTATAACACATGGAATATTGATTTATTAAATTTAATATTACTATCAGTAAAAGAGAAGAAAATTTTTTATATTTATTCTTATGCTTCTGAATAAGAGCATACATTTCAAAAGCCTTCCTCAGACATGCAGGATGTTATACTCTGGCTGCCATGTAACACGAAAGGCCTTTCCTTTTTTTTTTTTTTTCTTTTTTTCTTTTTTTCTTTTTTTTGGGGGGGGGGATTTGGTTTATTTTTTCAAGACAGGGTTTCTCTGTATAGCCCTGGCTGTCCTGGAACTCAGTCTGTAGACCAGGCTGGCCTCGAACTCAGAAATCCGTCTGCCTCTGCCTCCCAGAGTGCTGGGATTACAGGTGTGTGCCATTCACCGCCTGGCAACGAAAGTCCTTTTCAAAAACCTGGAGCTACTTTTGTTCACGCTGGTTTTCACCTCAGCATCCTGCCGTTTCTTTCCTTGCTTTTTTTTATGCTTTCTTTAATTCCATGTTCACCTGCAGATGTTCTTTCTTCTCGACTAAAGCACCCAGTCTTCTCACTCTGTGGCCGCTCTCTGTTATCCTGGGTCCTGGGTGTGTAACCCACACTTCCTGGCACCATATTAAACATGCAAAGTGAGGTGAGGTGGGGCTGTGGTGGATACAGAGATCCATCAAAGGCTTCTGGCCAGCGGACCAGGTAAGATGCGTACCTTCCCAAGGGGTGCTGAGCGCCCTGCAGGAGGAGGGTCCAATGAGCCTTCTTGGAAGGTTTCAGTTCCCAGGAGAACATGGTAAAGGCAGCACATGGCACTGCCCATAGGGAAAGAACCAGAGACAGGGGCAGACGTAGAAGCTGTGGAGCCCAGGTCCAGTGCAAGAGCAGAACAGCTTCCCAGAGGAGATGGGGACATCTCAGAAGCGTGTCAAGTCCGGGAAACTAAAAGCAGGGACTGTGTTTAAAGAGCCTTGGCTTTCACACTCTAGCCGGATGCTGAGCTGAGTGAAGGGAAGTGGTGGGAGGAAGAGCGATCACACAGCAGGACAGAGCACCTGCAAGTGACTAGCCACCTAGGCCCCCCGGGAGACCAGATTCACACATTTAGGATGGTGCCAGAAGTGTGAGATACACGCCCAGGACCCAGGCTAACAACGGGTGGCCACTTTATTCATCCTTGTAAATGCCTAAGCACCTCTGATTATCATCCACTTCCTGATTGGGGTTTCTGTATTGAGAAGTAATTATGTCATCAGTTGCAATGGCGGGCTGTTGCCAACACACTGGGATCTCCCTGCTTTCCAACGTCAGGCCTGATAGCTCAAGTCCTCTCCAAAGCAATCTTTTATGGAAACTGCAGGAGGAGGAGGGCAGGATCCATCCTCAACACATTCAGACTGTTAGTGTGATGGTGGGAGCGCTCTGGCCTTCACACCTGGAGCACGTTAGTCTTGGCTCTGTCCTGCAGTGGCCAGAACACTGGGCAAAGGTTAGGACCCCCGAGAACCACGATTTCTCACCTCTATGCAATCTAAAGAGGATGACGTAAATTCTCACTAAGCAATCAAGAACATTGGGAAATAGGAACTGGCATTTCATTGAAATGGCAGTTTGGTACAGTTGGTATGGATCTATCATCTGAGGCATCAACCCAGATAAGTTGGTAATTACAGATAAGATAATTATCAGATAAGATAATAATTACATAAGTATTTCTTTATGTAATAATGTCCTTTTGCCCCTCAAAATGAACCGATTTTCTTTCATATATAAAGTCACTATTCCTTTAGAAATACTTGCATGCACCTTTGTACCAGGCACTGGGAAGCTGCTCTTCCTAAGAAACGTGGAGTCTTCACTTGGGACCACAGGCAAATTGAAAGCAAGACAAAGGTCGGGCACCTCTGCCTCCTCTTTGTGTCTGTCTGCTTTGCTCTGGGTCAGCCACCCACTTCTCTCTGCGCAGGTGCGGCACTCACTAGAGAGTCTGTCTACCTAACTCGTCCCATCCCCTTGCAGAGCTAAAGGCACAAAAATAAGTCACTGTCTTAACCTGCAGTCACTCCGCATTTCAGGAGAAACAAATCCTCCCAGGGCCGACCATCCCAAGATGGAAACAATTACCTATGCTGGAGAGGCTTCGCCCTGGAGGACATCATCTTGTCAGAACCAGATTGGTCCTCTCAGGTGATGACAGCAATTAACAGATTAATAATTTATCAGACCTCTTGCAGAACCAGAGCGGAGACAATGGCGGGTAGGACCGTACCTTACTAGCACTGATTAATTATGCATACTTTTTTTCTTCTTGACACAGGATCGCAGCATGTAATTCTGCCTAGCCTGGAATTCACTCTGCAGACAGGGCTGGCCTCAAGCTCACAAGATCCACCTACCTCTGCCTTAGTGCTGAGATTAAATGTGGGCACCACCCGCCTAGCTATGCATAATACTTGACACCTGTCCCAGCTCATCCTTTGTTTAAAACTAAAGCGCTTGTCAGTGCCTCTTAGGATGAAATGGGGGGTTCTTGACTCCTTGGCTTGTTCCTCTTCCCAAAGGCACTGATTAAACCCCTTTCTCTGTTTCTCACCACTGTTTGTGCCGTCGGTTGGCACACTGGGACAGGAAGCTAAGCTTCATCTGTTTGCAGATGCTCATGGCCTGAAACTCCGTCTACACGTCGGCATGATTTCTTTTGCTCTACTCAGATTTGGCTGTTTGTTTTGGATTTGGTGTGTTCTAAGACAAGGCTTGTGAAGCTCAGGCTGACTTCAAAGGTCGTGACCTTGAACGCCCGAGCCTCCTGCATCTGCCTCCCAAATGCTGCAATGGCAGATCTGTGGCCAGACCTGCCTCTTGATTCTTTCTCTCCTTATTGAAATACTTTCTTATTTTCTCTTTGCTGTGGAACAGGCACTGATTTCTTTCCTATACGTTCTTGCCCAGGGTCACCAAAATCCAATGCAATTTACCCATGTGCCATAAGTATTTGCCATTTTTACATGTGGAGGACCATGAGAGAGAGAGAAAGTGAGTACTTGCGTGAACAGAGCTGATCCAGAAAGGCTGGGGAACACCTCTCTCTCCCTCACTCCTCTCTCTCTCTCTCTCTCTCTCTCTCTCTCTCTCTCTCTCTCTCTCTCTCTCTCCCTCTCTCTCCCCTGCCTGTGGATCTGGACATAGAACTCTCAGCTACTCCTCCAGCACCTTGTCTGCCCATGTGTCGCCATGCTCTCTGCCATGATGATTGTGGACTAAGCCTCTGAAACTGTAAACAGATCCCAACTAAATGCTTTCTTTTTTATAAGAGTTGCTGTAGTCATGGTGTCTCTTCACAGCAATAGAACACTGATGAAGACAGTGAGAAAAACCTCTTCTGTGGAAAGGACCTGGCAAGGCCAGCCAGTCTTTGGAAAGGATTAGAGATGAGTGCTAACTCTGCAAAGCTGCCTTCCTCCTGGAGCCTCTGCCCATGGTGATGTCCACAGACCCAGGCAGAAACTGAAAGAGGGGCTTTCGGATACTGCGTTAATAGCTCAGTATGCCAATGACAGTGCCATGGTATTGACTGCTTTTACACAGTAGGTGAGCATCTTACTGCTGGCTGCTGACAAAGCAGTACAGTGGATTGTATCCTGGCAGGCTAGTCTACCTATATTTACATAGGAAAGAGCCCAGGAGCAGGCCAGCAGGAGGCAACCAAAGCCAGTTGACCAGACATGCAACTCACACTTGTAATTCTAGCACTTGGGAGGCTGAGGCAAGAGGATTAGAAGTTCAAAGCCAGCCTTGGCTACATAGCAAGTTCTGAAGCTAGCCCAGGTTATGTAAACCCTGTCTCAAAGAACAAGAGGGAGTTGGGAGACGGTGCACTGGATAAAAGCATTCATCCCAGAAGTCTAGCCATCCAAGTTTGATCCCCAGATCAAAGCAGAATGGCAGAACCAACTCCTACCCTGCCCTCCACATACACACCACAGCACACATGCACATACAAATACACACACTAAATAAATTATAAGTACGCACAGTATATGCAATGTGTTTATATAACACTATGGTAGATTAGAGGAGGACCCCTCCCTACACTTTGACTTTGGGCCTGGCCACGTGAATCGTTTTGACTAACTGGACTAGGTCATAGCCAAGGCTTAAAATGTTCTTATGCTTTGGGTTTGTCAATTTGTATTTCTGTCTTGACTTTCAGTTATCCCTTGATCCAACACAGCGCAGACTCGGGCTTACAGAATGAGACAGAACCAAGCTGGATGGCCAGCCTATAGATTATAACACATATAAGCAGCACACTATAACCCTTCTTGATAGCATCAAAGCCACTCAGAGCAGGAGTCCAGCACCCTACAGGCTGCGACTGCGCCTCCGAGAACACTGACTACCCATCGAAGAAGCATGGCTCCCGGTGAGACGCTGTTCTTCCTATTGAAAGCAAGGGTTGAACAGCCAACACACAGTAACAGAAACACATTTTAAAGAAAATACATTAGAAGAAAGCGACTATTGTCTCTAGCTTTACCCAAAGAAAACAAAGCAATAAATAAAAGGTAAAGCTGGCCCAGACAGGGGCTGGGTTCCAACACCAAGGCTTCTGGAGAGCCCAATTCTCTGTCAGTAGGTCTTTTTCCTTTCCTTTCCTTTCTTTTCTTTTCTTGTCTTTTCTTTTCTCTTCTTAATTTTTTTATTTGTTTATTATATGTAAGTACACTGTAGCTCTGTCTTCAGACACACCAGAAGAGGGCATCAGATCTCATTACTGATGGTTGTGAGCCACCATGTGGTTACTGGGATTTGAACTCAAGACCTTTGGAAGAGCAGTCGGTGCTCTTAACCGTTGAGCCATCTCTCCAGCCCCCTCTCTTCTTAATTTTTAACTTTTATTTTTAATTTATTTTATACTTACAGGAAAAAAATGTTCTATTTCTGCTCTTTTCCTCCCATCCCAGCATTTCCGTGGTCTTCCTCAGTCTTCTTCAATGTGCGTGTAACTGTGTGTGAGTATGTCTGTGTGTGTCTGTGTGCATGTGTCTGTCTGTGTCTGTGTATGTATCTGTGTCTCTCTGTGTCTCTGTGTTAGTTTAAGAAACCATAAGAACCATGCTGTGTCCCTCTGGAGAGCTGAGGGATACTATCTTGTTGCTAGTGACATCAGCTCTGACTGCTGGGTTGAGGAGTATCTACAGGAAGTCACCATCATCTAGTTAGTAGGGTTTTTGTTTTGTGTTTCTGTTTTGGTTTAGGGGATTTTTGTTTTTTTGGTTTTTGGAGTTTTGGTTTGGTTTGGTTTTTTGGGTTTTGGTTTGTTTGATTTAGTTTGGTTTGGGTGTTTTTGTTTGTTTCATTTTGTTTTTTTAAATTTTTGTAGTGTTGTTGTTTTTCTTTGTGAGGTTGGTAACCCCCTTAAGGAAGAGACCACAGACAGTGTGCTTCCTCAGGCTCTCTTCAACTGATTTGAACCCCAAAGTAGCCAACGATATAGAGGGAGTCACTACTGAACCATCCCTTCAAATCCACCCCCAACCAAACCAATAAAGAGCCCTGAACTAAGAGTGCAGAGTGGTAAGCCCTTGGACTGGTGACTTCCAGCCGCATCTCTGGGCTGCAAGCAGCCTTTCACTGGTCTTGAAGAAGTCAGTGAAAGGAAGAGCTGGGAACAAACCAGCTTCCATGTCACCAGAGCAAGTCAAGCCAAGGAGGAGAACTGAAAACCACAAGACCCTGGGCTAGCACAACTGGCTGCCTTCCTTCCCACTTGTTATTACAGTAACAAAGAAACGGCTTCCTCTGCGCTACCGCAGGAGCAGAGCCCCAGACAGCATCCTCATTTTCAATACCTCTCTCCCTTTATCTCACTCTGCCTGATGCCTAATAAGCTGATTGCTATTTACTTTGGACCAACAGCTAATCTGTTAATGATTGATTTTAAATTTTTACAGTCATTTGTCTCTGGCAGGACCTGGCACTGCAGAAGGCAGTCCTTTCCTACCTGATGAATTGGCTTTTTCTTTATGGGAGAAACCAAAAAGGAAAAAAAAAAGATTTAAGTCAAAAGTCTTCACAGTTAGATTCTGCTGAAGAGCGGTTGACACCTAAGTGAGAAATTTCAGTGCAGAGGCCGAAACTCTTCCCGGGAAAGTCGGCTGCCTTAAAACTGTCAGCAAAGAACGGAAGTGCACATTTTGCTAATGGTGCCACAGGGTAAAGACCCTTTTCAATATGAAGTAAATTGTAATTGTACTATAAATTTAAAGAGTCCGAAATTCTTAATTAACAAAATTGATACTCATTGCTCGGCTAGAATGAACTAGCTAAACCAAAGCCATTACAGGCCCTTAAAACAATCTAAACTGCGCACCACACGATATGGCTTTTGCAGAAAACATGCAGGAATGTGCAGAAGAGTGGATTTGGCTTTCCGCTTAAAAGTGAGATGACTGTTGAGTAGACAGCTGTGCCTGCAACTGGCATCGCTCAGAAGCGCTCTGCAAGTCAACCACTGCTTCTAAACCCGGGCTGTGTTCTGAAAAGGGGATCGAGCACCGTGAGTTAGTGCTCCGCTGCTTCCCCGAGTTAAGCTCTCCTCTGAGATACCCATCTCTCTCCAACTTTGGAAATAAGAATGACACCCCCCCCAGTCCAGCATCTCCATCTAATATTTATTAAAACACACCCCAAGACCTCTCATCTCAAAATGGAATTAAGAGTCATTGGAAAATGGGGGTGATTTAAAATGTGAACCAGCACACTGACGAAATGAAGAGGAGGGAGGTTGGGAAAAGTGGGGTTCGGGTGTCTGAAGTGGTGGCAGATCTTTCTGGAGAGCCAGTGTCATGCTAACAGTCAGGACACTTTTCAGAGTGTCTAAAAGGAAAGGCTAACCTGTTGGAAGGATAAAAGCCTTGGCTTATTAATATTTCAGATCCCGCAAGACACGGAGGCTCCATTTGCCGTCACCAATACCTGAGGAAGGATGGGGGTGAGCGGCAGGGGTGGGGGACCATCGCCTCCCCTGATCTGCTGACTTTCTAGAGAGGCAGATACCCAGTGACAGCAACTGCCTATCTCAGCAGACACACTAGGCACAGGAGAAAGTGTTAAATATAACCAGGTAGACAGTGATGAATTGACACACTGAAAAATCGAACGCTTCAGTAATCGGCCTAAGGATCTGATATCAACAACATTTTTCAGTTTTGTCCAAATCCATTGAAAGGCATACTTTAGCAAGTTCACGTCCTATTGGTGAGACCTTTCATCTTTACGCTGCTTTCCTGATTGGATTCGGTGTCACCGGCACTTTGGGTGGCTGTGTGAGGCGGCGGCTGACAGTTTGCTTGTGAGCAGAGGCAGAGGAAGAGGAGCACGAGTATAAATGGGCTTTACTCCGCCATTAATTAAAAAACGATTAAATATCTATCAACATGGTTATTTAAAAAGAATTATGAAAGCGCTGCTATATAAAAAAAACACGTCAGGTACCGAGCCCAGAGGCACTGCGAACCCAAGATGCTGAAATATGTGCCTCTGGTTTGCAGGAAGAAGCTTCTATAACTATAATTCTAATTACAGAACTCTAATTAATGTCAACAAGGCTCCCGATAACTTCATTAAATCTTTGGAATATTTGCATCATCTGAAGACAATCTCTATCCATTAGGATGAAGAAACCCTTTAAAATAACTTTTTCTAAATGCTGCGGCTGTGTTTTTCTTCTTAGGAGACACAAGTCATAAAACTTACTCTAACGTTTCATTCATTTCCAGAGCGGTATTCCAAAAAGATTCTCCAACTCAAAAAAAAAAAAAAAGCTTCTATCCCCTCCCCCACCCTGCCCTGGAACAGATGTAACATGGGTGTCAGCTACTATCACTCTCCCCCTTAAACAAAAGCAGGCTCTAGCTCAGGCCCACACCCTGTGGGAAGGCCAGCATCCGCCCCTAGATGTCTGAGAATGGCTGAGCGTTAATGTTCTCAGGGTCACTGTCTCTCTCTCCAATGGCTCCTTACAGCTAGATTCTGGATCACACGTGTCACTGGTCTCTTGTGGCTGAGTAAGAATCTAGACCTTGTACACAGCCCCTTTCACTTTATTTCTGGCCCCCAAAGTCTCAAACTGCCCGTCCGTGGGAAGCTGACCTTCCGTTTCCTGTCTCTTGCCATCTTGCTCTCTCCCTGATTCCATCCTCCCCACCCCCACCCCCACCCCCACCCCCAGTTCTTTCTCCTCCGTCCTTCCGTTTCCATGTTCCTGTAAACGTCTTCCTCAGAGCAGTTTGCTATCTCTTCATCCAGCTCCAGCCTGTCCAGGCAGTCTCCGAGGGCTTTATCTCTAGGGCCAAATGCCTCTGATCAGGTGCCAGAGAGTCTCCTCCACGAGAGGAATGCCAGACCGGCTCTCAGAACACTGGTACTTTTCTCCAGGCTGCCCATACATTGTGAGAACATCTGACTCATTTCTTCAAGCGTTCAGGAAAAGGAAACACAAAGACAACTAAGTTCATGGCAAGCACCATAGGGGAGCACACGTGTGCCACGGATGGGAACATAAAAATCAGTATTTGGGGGACTAACTTGAAGATAGGGCCTCTGATTTCAAATTCACCCATCGAAGGCTCATAGGACTAGTTTATAAAACAACCAGAGAGCTATGTTAAACTGATGATGATCCTCTATCCAGATAACTTTCTAGGTCTTGAGGCTCCTGGGAGATTATTAAAAGGGCGTGTGTGGAATTCTTAAATGGGACTGACTGCCTTCTCACTGCAGGCTAAGCCAGAACCTAAGAGGGGACAATACCCCAGCGCTTGGAAAGATACAGAGAATTCCAGAGACAGGTAAGAGGTCAATTGCTTTCCCTACCCTCTCAGAATGGAGAAGACAAAGCGTCTCTCGGCTCCACGCAGAGCCCAGGCCCCTGGTAACTATAAGGATAATAAAGCAGGGCACAGCTCACATGCCCATGGTAAGCCACCAGCCTTAGCTACGTGGCGAAGCCATGAGTGTGGAGAGTGTCTCCTTTCACTGCCCAAGTCAGACACATCCTGACCTCTAGCAAGACGATTCATAAAAAATAAAAATAAAAGGTATCTAAATAGGTCACTAGGCAAAGCATCTCTTCTGTCTAATGTGGCAAAGTACTAACAGCTTCTAAACAAATGGCATTAGTTAAGTCAACCAAGTTTGAGCCTAAATAAAAATGCTCATGTTAACTCAAAGCTGGAGGTGTACATTCAATCTACTGTGCTTAGCTCGGTGGTAATCAGAGGTAAAAATGTCTATTCAAATACTCGTAATCAAATCATTGCAAACTTCTGGAGAGAGGGGTTGCACAGTTTGTTGATAAGAGAACATATTAAAATGTTGGAACTCATCAAACGTTTACTTCTGCTGTATCATGGCTGCCTGGAGACACGAAAGGCAAACTAGGGTAAGTGTCACGTTTCAAGAGACAGAAAGAAAGTGACTTCCTAGACACTTACAGTTGATTAAAAATGTGTTCTTCTAATCAGACTGCCTGTGATTCACTCAATGCAGGCTGAACCTGTGTGTTCGAGATATGATATAAATAGCAAACAGTTTAATAACACCATGAGCCGGGCACTGTTACGACTTTCTAGTTGGTAATTTCTGTAGCCTTTACAACACTAGAAGGCAGTGCTTACCAACATTCCCATCTTAAATGAGGACCCAAGGGATGCAGATGGAGTCAAACTTACTTGAACTCTCACCAATAGCACAAAGCCAAACTGGGGACCCACCAGGAGTGGGACCACCCAGGTTTCACACTCAGAAGCCATGCTGCCATGTGTGGGACCTAGTTTAGCCTCAACACCTTCACAGTAGCAGCACCAGAAATCTGGGCGTGCATGCCTCCTGGGCTCGAGTACCTCCTGTGGTGTTATTGCCAACCTAAGTGTCCTGAGGTCTGAGGACTCCAGAAAACTTCACAGAGTCAAACTAGCTGCAGGGACTGTGGTGGCTGAATTAAAAGATTTGCATTGCCAAGTGTTTTAGAATGTACCACTTCCGATAATTCTGCATCTGAATGATACCTTCATCCACGGGTCATTAATGTGTCAACTATAGGCTCCAGGTTCTTGTTTATATTATACAGTAAATATTGTTTGTAGATGATCATATCAGATGCCTATGTGATAAGTCAACACATTCTTTGACTCCTACCTGGAGAGTCACCTCTTTTACATATAATTTCTCTCTTTAAGTAGATCAACACCAGCTTGACCAAATGAACTAGCACATGCTCAGAAGTAACGGAAGGTGCATCCTTGAGATACTTCAACTGTCACAGTGCATCTGAATCGTTAACCTGATCCAGGAGACACTGTAACAGTGCACAGCATGACTTACCTAACCTTGCACTGGGGCATCTCCTTTGACATAGCCGGTTGGCAACAATGTGTGTTAGTTCAGGCAACTGAATAGAGTACAATCTCCCAAACTGCCTCAAAACGAACGTCTCTCATTATCACTGGCCATTAATATATCCTGGGCAGATCAATGCACACAGTCACATTTCCTGCTGTCCCTTTTACACGGTTCCAACTCTAAACAACAGGAAACCCTGACTCCACTTGCTGCCCAATGACAGCATCTCTGCTTCCACAGAACTAGAACTTATTCCTATCGGTAGATCTCTCTTTGCATAGGGCAGACATCTCCTTTGCTGTGAACTTGTTCAGTTTATTTTTTTGCCCCATCGCTCTCTTCCTGCTACCCCTCCCCCAATGCTCCTGCAAGTAGGTGCAGGCAGTGGAACTTTACGGCCCTTGGGTTGTCCATTTGGGAAAAGGCCTGAGTGTCTACCCTTCCCATACACAGCTCAGGGTTGATTCTGACAGGCCCAAGCTGGTGACTGACTCAGACATGGGCAAGGAGCAGAGGTCAGCTGCCAGATCTCTATAGGCTTTGCCACTGTGGAAGAGACTCAAGACAGGAGGGAGAGGGGTTCTCTTCCTGCTCCAACTGTTCTCACCTCGTGATGTCTGGAACAGCAGCTGTTTATGGCGATGGGGGGGGGGCACCTAACCAGGGCAGACGGCAGAAGGAATGTCGTTCCTGAGCCAGCCACATAACTAATCACAAAACTGTTTTTTCAAACGTCCACTTCTGTGAGGTGTCGCACTATGGGTCCGATCTGCAAGTGTGGGAGGAGGCAGCAGGGAATGTGGCTGTGGGCTTCACTTTCATTTGCTCAGTATTTGTGAATTGGTTAGTCATTGTTGCTTATGTTGTTATAGAACTTGGACGTAGAACAATGAATAAAATAGGCAGGTCCCTGCAATAGAGACTGTGTTCTAGTAAATTCACCCTGTGCGTTGGTGTGTTAGCCTTCTGCATTTAGTGCACCAGAGTGAGAGAAGGAAGATACCCAAAGCTGATAGAGTGAGAGCGACTTAGCATTTACATCTACTGAGCGTGAGAACCCCTCTCTCCTCTTCTCTCCTCTCCTCTCCTCTTCTCTCTCTCTCTCTCTCTCTCTCTCTCTATATATATATATATATATATATATATATATATATGTGTGTGTGTGTGTGTGTGTGTGTGTGTGTGTGTGTATCTCCCTTCTCTATTTTTGTCTCTCTGTCTCTGTCTTTCTCTGTCTCTCCTGTCTGTCTTTCTCTCTCTCTCTCTCTCTCTCTCTCTCTCTCTCTCTCTCTCTCTCTCTCTGTTTTTTCGAGACAGAGTTACCCTGGCTGTCCAGGAACTCACTCTGTAGACCAAGCTGGCCTCCAGCTCACATAGATCCACCTGCCTCTGCCTCCCCAGTGCTGGGATTAAAGGTTCATGCCACTACACCAGGCTTGAGAACACTTCTCAAAGGCTGTCTCATTCTGTCACCACAGTCACACGGCCAGGTTTCTGCTAAGGTCCCCATTTTACACTGAGTCTCAGAGGGCATTAACAGTACAGTCAGGTCAGTGCCCAGACTGTCGTCCTCTCTCTCAACTCTGATCCATCAAGCCAGGAGCGTGGACTATGCTCAGCAGGATCCGAGCAAAGCAAGACACACAGCTCTCAGCATGCCAGACATGGGCCTGTCACGGACACCCATCTCAGGCCACTGTGTTCACATGACGATTGTAAACAGGACAAGACAGCAAAACCCAGGACAATCCAAACGGATGGGCTCTGGCAAGAGTGAGATAAACACTAGGAGCGTTTGATAAGCCGAAGGCAGGGAAGGAAGGAACACAGCTCGGTGCTGTGAAGGGTAAGTGATGTCCTGGCCTGCCAAGCCTGGTCCACGTTGCCCAGAAAGGAGGGAGCCCCAACTTCCATAAAAGACAAACACAAATGGCTTCTAGACTGTAGATAGGCTGATTTAAAAGGAAAGTAAAAACGGTGTTACTTCACTTGAGAGCTGTGCAGTTTGCAGCTATAACAAGTAAAGCTTCTAGAATCTTCAGCCGGATTCTTAACACATGCCAGGGCCTGCGCTAAGTGCCTTACCTGTCGCACCATGGCACAGAGCTAATCCTATGATTACTCCCATGTTCTCGTGTGTGGAGTCAAGGAACAGAGAGTTAAAAACTACAGCAAATGTCTCCAAATATACGCAAGGCTGAGGGAGGCAGCGTTTCAGCTTAGGGGCTTTCTGCTCCTCCCTCTGAGGGTCAGAGGAGCTTCCCTGCCCTGCGCCCTGCATTCTCCACTCTGAGCAGGAGTGAGCTTCACGGCCTGCCCACGGGGAGGAAGAGTTTGCTTGGTCGTCTGGTTGGTCCATTCCCCATGCCATAATGCAGAGTCCTAATATGCTCACCACATAAGACTCAGAACCCAACCTTTTTTATATCCTATAAACCCACCTCTGACCACTCCTTAGTATAACAAAAGCCAGTGAGTGCAAAGGACTCTTTATTGATTGATCAAGAACCAATCGGGGGCAAGGACCTTCAACATCAGTAAACACGGTTTCCCAATTAAATCAAAGCATCAGAAGCACCCTCCACATATGAGTTTTGTCCATGAAAACCCTAGCAGCACATGTCTTGGTGCTACCCATCTGGGAAATTCCAGGGAGTAGTCCTTGTGAAAGTCCATCTCTTGGTCAGTATTTAATATTTAATAAAGCCTGCTTCACAGATATACTACTCCTGGGCATATACCCAAAAGATGTTCCACCATCCCATGAAGACACGTGCTCAACTATATTCATAGCAGCTTTATTTGTGATAGCCAGAAACTGGAAACATCCTAGATGTTCCTCAACTGAAGAATAGATAAAGAAAATGTGGTACATCTACACAATGGAATGCTATTCAGCTAGTGAGAGAGAGAGAGAGAGAGAGAGAGAGAGAGACATCATATATTTTGCAGACAAGTGGATGGATCTTGAAAATAACATCTGGAGTGAGGTAACCCAGTCCCAAAAGGACATTCATGGTATGTAGTTACTTATAAATGGATGTTAGCCATAAAATACAGTATACCCATGCTAAATTCCACAGACCCAAAGAAGCTAAACAAGAAGGAAGGTC
The DNA here is from genome assembly GCA_964023405.1 of Apodemus agrarius. Classification (NCBI taxonomy): domain Eukaryota; kingdom Metazoa; phylum Chordata; class Mammalia; order Rodentia; family Muridae; genus Apodemus; species Apodemus agrarius. The sequence continues at coordinate 77,872,767 of OZ030006.1, read as the reverse complement.
TGAGCTAGGAAGCTCAAATCTCACATAGAAGGGGGAATAAAATGGTCATAAAAGGCAGAGGGAGGGAAGAAACTGGGTGGGAGAGGGGAGAGAGAAGGGAATGAGGGGTTCAGGATCAGGTGTGGAGAGGGACAGGCGAGATAGCCAGATGGCCATAAGAATGAATGAAAATCTGCAACTGACGGGGGGGGGGGTGAGGAGGTGGGGGAGCATCTCTAGGAAGAGACAGAGACCTGGGATAAGGGAGGCACCCAAGAATCAATGGAGCTGACCTTAGCTGTGACTCACAGCACTGAGGATATGGAACCTGAATCAGACACCTCCTATCGCCAGGCAGGAATCACAGTCAAGCGATAGGGACACCAACCCACTGACAGAACTTTCCACCCAAAATCTATGTACAAGAAATATAAGGATGGGGGGTGGAGCAGAGACTGAGGGAATGGCCAACCAATAACCAGCCCAACTTGAGATCCATCCCATGGGCACACACCGATCCCTGACACAAGTAAAGATACTCTGTTATACGTGCAGACAGGTGTCTAGCATGGCTGTCCTCTGAGAGGTTCCATGCAGCAGCTAACTCAGGCAGATGCAGACACCCACAGCCAAACAGCAGAGTGAGCCTGGGGACTCTCGTGGAAGAATAGAAGGAAGGATTGTGGGCCCAAAGGAAATAGGAACTCCACAGGAAGGCCAACAGAACTCTGAACTACCAACCCAAGAACATACACAGGCTGGACCTCGGGCCCTCCACACATATACAGCAGATGTGCAGCTCAGTCTTCATGTGGATCCTGGACAACTGGAGCGGGGCTGTCCCAACAGCCGCGGCCTGCACATGGGTCATGTTCTTCCAGCTGGGCTGCCTTATCTGACCTCAGTGAGAGAGGATGCGCCTAGCCTCACAGAGACTTGGTGTGCCAGGGTTGGGGGATAACCAAGGGGATCCCATCCACTCAGAGGAAGAGAGGAGGGGTGGGGAGAAGGATTGTGGGAGGAGGTGACCGGGAGAGAGGCAGTGAGTGGGATACAAAGTGAGTAAGTAAAAAGTAATAATAACTCAAGACCTTTGGAAGAGCCTTCAGTGCTCTTAACCACTGAGCCATTCAAATCCCAGCAACTGCATGGTGGCTCACAACCATCCATAATGAGAACTGACACCCTTATTTAAAGCCGGACAGTGGTGGCGCACGCCTGTAATCCCAGCACTTGGGAGGCAGAGGCAGGCGGATTTCTGAGTTCGAGACCAGTCTGGTCTACAGAGTGAGTTCCAGGACAGCCAGGGCTACACAGAGAAACCCTGTCTCAAAAAAAAGAAAGTAATAATAAATAAATAAATTTTTTAAGCCTGCTTTAAATTTAACCCAAATGATGGAATTGTTTTTTCTCTGTTGAATCTCTGGATTAGCACCTTAAACACTGAGAATTTATTTGCTCTCTCTGCTAGTATCCCAGACCAAATTCCTAAAGGAAGATTTCTGACAAGAGCTCACTTCCTGGTTTGCAGACATATGCCTTCTTCCAGTGTTTTCAGCCAGCAGTCAGCGTGAGCACAGCCTATCTTTGTGAATAAGCACATCAACTGTGTCAGTAAGAGCCTCACACACAGCTCCACAAGTCCTGGTTTTCTTTCTGCTCCTGTCATAATGACCATGACCATCAAATCAGCTAGAAAAAGAAAGCATTTGTAAGGCTTAAACATCTTGATCACGGTCCACCACTGAGGAAATCCTGGGCAGGAATTCCAGGCAGGAGCAGAAGCAGGAACTGAGGCCGTGCTACTTACTGGCTTGATTCCGATGGCTGGCTCAGCTTGCTTTATGGTTCAGCCCAGGACTGCCTGCCCTGGCAGTGGTACCTAACACAGTGCCACTACCTTATTGGCCAAGGCACTCCCATATTGATCATTGGTCAAGAAAATGCTTCTACACGTGAAGTGAAAACTTAAGGGTTCTTTGGAAAGTCAGTTGTGTTGGATGGTGTTTTGCTGGGGCAAACACGTGAAGGAGTGTTTTCCTGAAGTGGACACAGGTGAAAGACTAAGGCAGACTCGTGAAGGAACGTTTCACTGAAGCAGACACAGGAGAGAGGATGTTCTGCTAAAGCAAACATGTGAAAGGACACACGATGGAGGATTCTTTGGTAACAGCACACATGTACTGGTCCACCTTACATTGTGTAGTTGAACCTCATTTGTCAGGACTCTGTAGACTCGGGCTGATTGGATGCATGAGCTGAGGCAAGGCTCGTGGGAGGGCACGTGATGTTTGGAGGGTATAAATGGGACTCCATGGAGTGAGGAGACAGAACTTGACTGGCTAGTACAGTCAGCTGTGCAGCACTTGTGGGTCTTAGGTCTCCACTGATCTTTGCTGAGAGAGGCACAGCTGAGAACTTCCCCTGGTGTTCCTGTGGGCCCTCCTGCTGACTCGAGCCAAGGCTGAGGCCTGGCTGTCTCTGCTAGGTCCTGTCACAGTTGTTGCTAACCTGGGACTGCTGGTGTATCCGTGAGGTGTTTTCTAGTGAATTGAGCTGCCGCTGCCCGCCAACCTGCCTGCAAATTTCCAGCCAACACAGACACTGGCTCCAAAAAACCTTCCTAAACAGGTCCACTCCCCACTCCCATCATTTTTTCCCACGATCTCTAGTGGGTGGTGGGCTACAAGGGAGGTTAAAGCATTTAAGAACCATCCTTAAAAATAAGGTTTGAAAATATTAAAGTTACACACATGCTTGTCCATAATAAGCCAGTTTGAAGGAGGCACTTTCTCAAATGAGATTCCTTCTCCCTAAATGACCTGACCTTTTGTCAAGTTGACGAAAACTTAAGCAGCACACCTTTTATACCCATCATCCCGTCCACAAAGGCTCTGCGTCCACACGCAGTGCCATGGGGGGAGGGGGGGTACAGTTTCACCTGATGAATTTGGGGGCACATAATTCAGTCCAGAGAAGTGATAATATCAAATATTTTAAAATAATATTTTATTAATTGTTTGAGAATTGCATGATGCATACAATGTATGCTGATCATATTCACCCCCACTCCTCCCCCCAACACCTCCAAGTCCCACACTCCACTCCCTCCCAACTTCACGGCCTCCCCCTTTCCTTTTCCTTTCTTGTAACTTGTCTTAGTTAGGATTTTCATTGCTGTGAAGGAACACCATGTCCGTAAAAAAAAAAAAAATAACATTTGACTGAGGCTGGCTTACAATTTCAGAGATTCGGTAGATTATAATCATAGTAGAAAGCACGGCAGCAGGCAGGCAGGCATGGTGCTGGAGGAGCACAGAGTTCTACATCTTTTTTTTCTTTTTTTTTTCTTTTTTTTTATTTTCTTTTTTTTTGTTTTTGTTTTTGTTTTTGTTTTTGTTTTTGTTTTTGTTTTTCAAGACAGAGTTTCTCTGTGTAGTCCTGGCTGTCCTGGAACTCACTCTGTAGACCAGGCTGGCCTTGAACTCAGAAATCCGCCTGCCTCTGCCTCCCAAGTGCTGGGATTACAGGCGTGCGCCACCGCGCCCGGCCTTTTTTTTATTTTCTATAGTCTTTGTTTACATTCCAAAGGCTTTCCCCTTTCCCAGTTCCCCCCTCACCATATGTCCCATAAGTCCTCTTCCCTCCGCCCATTCCCCAATCACCACCACCCCCACACCCTTTCTCTGTTCTGATACTCTTCTACAAAACTGGATCCAGTCTTTTCAGGACCAGGGTTCTCTCCTTCCTTCTTGGGAATCTTTTGATTTGCTAATTGTGCCTTGAGTATTCAGAGCTTTTGGGCTCATTAATATCCACTTATCAGTGATTGCATTGCATGTGTATTCTTTTGTGATTGGGTTAACTCACTTAAGATGATATTTTCCAGATCCAACCATTTGCCTACAAATTGCATGAATTCGTTATTTTTTATTGCTGAGTAGTATTCCATTGTATAAATATACCACATTTTCTGTATCCATTCCTCCTTTGAGGGACATCTGGGTTCTTTCCAACTTCTGGCTATTATAAATAAGGCTGTTGTGGACATTGTGGAGCATGTGTCTTTATTGTATGCAGGAGAATCCTCTGGGTATATGCCCAGGAGTGGTATGACAGGGTCCTCTGGAAGTGTCATGCCCAATTTTCTGAGGAACCGCCAGACTGATTTCCAGAGCAGTTGTACCATCTTGCAATCCCACCAACAGTGTAGGAGTGTTCCTCTTTCTCCACATCCTCGACAGCACCTGTTGTCCCTTGAGGTTTTAATCTTAGCCATTCTGACTGGTGTGAGGTGGAATCTCAGGGTTGTTTTGATTCACATTTCCCTGATGACTAATGATGTTGAACATCTCTTAAGGTGTTTCTCAGCCATCCAAATTTCTTATGGTGAAAATTCTTTGTTTAGCTCTGTACCCCATTTTTTGATAGGGTTATTTGGTTCTTTGGGATCAGTTCTTTGTACATATTGGATATTAGCCCTCTGTCAGATGTGGGGTTGGTGAAGATCTTTTCCCAATTTGTTGGTTGCTGTTTTGTCCTTCTGACAGTGTCCTTTGCCTTACAGAAACTTTGTAATTTTATGAGGTCCCATTTGTCAATTCTTGATCTTAGAGCATAAGCTATTGGTGTTCTGTTCAGAAACTTTTCCCCTGTGCCCATGTCCTCCAGGGTCTTCCCCAGTTTCTTTTCTTTTAGTTTCAGTGTGTCTGGTTTTATGTGGAGGTCCTTGATCCACTTGGAGTTGATCTTGGTACAAGGAGATAAGAGTGGGTCAATTCGCATTCTTCTGCATGTTGACCTCCAGTTGAACTAGCACCATTTGTTGAAAAGGCTATCTTTTCTATTAGGTTCAGTGTGTCTGGTTTTATGTGGCAGTCCTTGATCCACTTGGAGTTGATCTTAGTACAAGGATATAAGAGTGGGTCAATTCGCATTCTTCTGCATGTTGACCTCCAGTTGAACCAGCACCATTTGTTGAAAAGGCTATCTTTTTTCCACTGGATGGTTGTAGCTCCTTTATCAAAGATCAAGTGACCATAAGTCTGTGGGTTCATTTCTGGGTCTTCAATTCTGTTCCACTGATCTACTTGCCTTTTGCTGTACCAATACCATGCAGTTTTTAACACGATTGCTCTGTAGTACTGCTTGAGGTCAGGGATATTGATTCCCCCAGGAGTCCTTTTATTGTTGAGAATAGTTTTAGCTATCCTGGGTTTTTTTGTTACTCCAAATGAATTTGAGAATTGCTCATTCTAGATCTATGAAGAATTGATTTGGGATTTTGATGGGGATTGCATTGAATCTGTAGATTGCTTTTGGCAAGATGGCCATTTTTACTATATTGATCCTGCCAATCCAAAAGCATGGAATATTTTTCCATCTCCTGAGGTCTTCTTCGATTTCTTTCTTCAAGGACTTGAAGTTCCTGTCATACAGATCTTTAACTTGTTTGGTTAAAGTCACGCCAAGATACTTTATATTGTTTGTGGCTATTGTGAAGGGTGTTATTTCCCTAATTTCTTTCTCAGCCTGCCTCTCCTTTGAGTACAGGAAGGCTACTGATTTGCTTGAGTTGATTTTATAACCAGCCACTTTGCTGAAGTTGTTTATCAGCTGTAGGAGGTCGCTGGTGGAGTTTTTTGGGTCACTTACATATACTATCATATCATCTGCAAATAGTGATAGTTTAACTTCTTCCTTTCCAATTTGTATCCCTTTAACTTTCTTATGTTGTCTAATTGCTCTCACTAGAACTTCAAGTACTATATTGAAAAGATATGGAGAGAGAGGGCAGCCTTGTCTAGTCCCTGATTTTAGTTCTACATCTTGATCCTCAGATAGCAGAGGAAGACTGTGTGCCACACTGGACATAGCTTGAGCACAGGAGACCTCAAAGCCCTCCCCCACAGTAATACACTTTCTCCAACAAGGCCGTGCCTACTCCAACCAGGCCACACCTCCTAATAGTGCCACGCCCCATGGGCCAAGCATTCAAACACACGAGTCTATGGGGGGGGGCATACCTATTCAAACCACCATAAAACCCAAGTGTAATTTGTACTGTCTGTATACGCAGAGGGGACATCCAATGCAACTTGATTGATCTACCAGAAACAACACCCTTAAAGAGAACTGACTCTCCCCCAGAAACCATCAGCTCTCAGTAGCTCCTCCCCAATCAATGCTAGACTGTAGTACAGGTAACTACAGCCACTGTGAGTTCATGAGTGCAGTGGTCCTATCATGTCGGTGAGGCACTGGTGTGCTCCTGTCTCCCTGACCACTGGCTCTTACAGTCTCTCTGCCTCCTCCTCTGGAGTGGTCCCCTGAGTCTTGAGGTGAGGGTATGATATCAGTGTCTCATGTGTGACTGGGCCCTCCATGGACATTTATCCTCTGCACTCTGAGCAGTGGGCGATCCTGAGTTAACCATAATATACTGCACTAAGAAACTTCTCTGCTGAGGTCTGAGCACTGCATTAATCTATGGATAGAGACACAACTTTAGACGACAGTTTGTATCAAAGAAATTTTAATGGAGAAATACCTAAAACATTTAAAGAAAACAAGTTAAGCGTATGTGGTGGTTTAAACATGCTTGGCCCAGGGAGTAGCACTATTAAGAAGTGTGGCCTTGTTGGGTAGGTGAAGCCTTGTTGGAGGAAGTGTGTCACTGTGGGGGTGGGCTTTAAGAGAGCTTTCTCCTAGTTGCCTAAGGATGCCAGTCTTCTCCTGTTTGCCTTCTGAACACATGTAGAACTCTCAGCTCCTTCAGCACCACGCCTGCCTGGATGCTGCCATGCTTCCTGCCTTGATGATAATGGATTCAACCTCTGAACCTGTAAGCCAGCCACAATTAAATGTTTCCCTTTTTTAAGAGTTGCCTTGGCCATGGTGTCTGTTCACAACAATGGAAGCCCTAACTAAGTCAGTGTACAATACTGAATAACAAATATGAAGCTGGGCATGATGACGCACACCTTTGATCCCAGCACTCAGGAGGCAGAGGCAAGCAGATCTCTGTGAGTTTGAGGCCAGCCTGGTCTACGAAGCAAATCCAAGACGCTTGGACTGTAAACAGAGAAACCCTGTCTCGAATCTACCCTCCCCTTAAAACCCAAATATGATCTTATCTCTAATGCATCAATATCTAATGTTAAGACTACAAGCCATGCTGTTGTAAATTACAAGTTGGTAGGTTGCTATCAGTCTGTATTCCTCTTTGCTTAAAAAAAATATACCAAGTATCTCGCTTATTGCAAGAAAATTGCTATGAATTAATTCTCTCTAAAGTATAAATGATTAATATGTCTTCATCTTATATCCTAAGAAATATTTAACTTAATAAGACACAAAATTGGCTCTCAGAAATTCATGGTCAAGATTTCAGTTGTTGGCTGTGTGTTTGGTTTTGGCAGGGAACAAGGGACTGAGATGCCTATTTTACACATCAAAGCAGTCCTGGCCTCCAGGTTCTCCCAGCATCCCTCAGTCCCTACCTGGCATACCCTGCCCCCAACCCTGAACTTTCCAGCCCAGGGCCTGGGCTGCTCTTCCCTCAGTGGCTCAGCCCTATATCATCCAGACATTTTGATCTCTTCTTTTCTCTCTCTCTTCTCCTTCTCTCTTCTTTCTGTCTCTCTGTCTCTGTCTGTCTCTGTCTCTGTCTGTCTCTGTCTCTGTCTCTCTCACTTCTCCTTCTCTCTTCTCTCTGCACACTTTCTTTCTTGCTCTCTCTTCCCCCCTCTTCTCTCTCTCTCTCTCTCCCTTCCTTCCCATGACAACTTTCCTGACCTCCTTCCTTGGGGCCAGTGAACTTGCCCACCCAAAAGCAGCTTCCCAATAAACCTGCATTAATATAATATAATATAATATAATATAATATAATATAATATAATATAATATAATATAATCTGGCTTGAATTGGCTCATTTCACCAGTGGTGAGGAAATAACTTAACACTATGCAATGGCACTTTGAAGTCAGTCATCAAAGGAGGCTTTGGATGTTACCGAAAACCTGTTCCCAGATTTTCTCTTTCCAAATGAGAAAGAATGAGTCCTTGCCTATCCCAACAACCCATGAAACTAAGTATAGAAAAGGTGCTCATTTCCCAACTTAGGGGGTATTACATAGGGAAGCTTTTAATTATTTAAGACTTAAAACTCACCAATTCTCCACAGAATTTGAAGACACTTAAGAAAACAGTTCTATTAAAGACACAATTGAAACAGCTTATAAGAGCTGGAAGATAGATGTAAAGCCATGCTACTGTAGCGAAGCAATGGATTCCATTTGCATTTCCCTTCTAGGACATAGTATTAGTTGTCATGCAATAACAATTTGTTGAGTGATTGCATGCCTTAAATCCCTTCCCACAGTAGGTGTTCAAAATGAACAAATGTAATCTAAGTGCATTAACTTGAAGGCTTGGCTTCCTCTCTCTAAGGGAACTGGAAGAAGTCAATACTCAAATTACCAAGTATTTTGTAAATTCCAGAGTAATAACTTACTCTGATTATCATTTTATTTTTCTGCCAAGCCTTCTAAAGCATTTCAGGCCTGCAGTGCGTGGTGTGTTATGGCTTCGGAGTGTAGTTAGAGCTCAGCCGGTCCCCCTTCCCCTTACCTCACCATCAGAGGATCCGCACAGGTCAAACTTGGTGTCAAGCAAATTAAAGCGTTATTTTATTATCTGAAGTAATTGTTTCTGTATTAAAAGGCCATTATTCTGAATGGATTATGTTGGTGATTATGCCATTAAGAATGTGGGGCTATCAGCAGAGCTGAATGCCCATGTTTGTGAAAGTCTTTGTGAAGCTCTCCTGTATGTGGCAAATCATTCTTAACTGGGTACTCCAAACGGTCTGTGTGCCTCCGATGCATTTTTCTAAGCCATTACCATTTGGAAGCCCCACACCCCACACCCCAAGTGGATCATTAATTAAATGGATGAGAAGGAGCCAGGCCTCCCATTGCGGTGTGGCTGCCTCTGAGTTTTCAGCAATGGAGCACAGAGCCAGCCTCTGGACCGGCTCTCGGATTCACGGGAAACAGGCTAGGAAGGGTAGGAGCTCTTCAGTGAAGGTTTCAAGGAATCCCAGCACTGGGGGCGTTTGGAGACAAGCACTTTAGCTTGCCCTTTAAGCAGTTCCCTGTCTGATGCCCCCACAAAGTATCAAGTAATTAAACACTTACAAATCCCGCCCCCAGGCCCAGTTCCTAAAACTCTGCCTTTCATAGATCTCAGAGTTGCTGCATTCCAGTTCCAAGCTTACATTATATGCCAGAGAGTGACTTACCTAATACTAATCTAATATCTAGGAACTCAATGGTCAGCCAACAGAACTCCAAAAAAAATCAGGAAAGAAATTAATAGATAATGAGTTGGGTGTGGCGGCAAATACTTGTATTCTCTCAGAGTTTAATTAGTAGTGGAGGCTGGAGGATCAGTGACCCAAGGTCATTGTCAACTATACAGTAAGTTTAGGGTCAGACTGAGCTACGAGAGACCTGTCTCAACCCCACGTCCCAAAAACATAGACAAATTCCATCACACACACACACATACACACACACACACACACACACACACACACACAGAGAGAGAGAGAAAGAGAGAGAGAGGTATGCAAACAAAAATGTTTGATTCTCATATAAGACTCAGATTTATGAAAATTCTCCCCAAGTTTATCTATTGATTTACTTTAATATAAATGGCATAAATATACAACTGCAATGAAAACCCCAATAGGATCTTTTTGAAACTTGGAAAATAATCTTTACATTCTTCTGACGGAACATTCAAGAATAGCCCAGGAAGTTCTAAAAGACGCATGGCCTTGCCTCAGAAACTGACCCAAGGACCATCTCGGGCCCAGAAGCATGCGTAGACATTAGCACATGGTCAAAGGAGAAACATCCAACAATGGACTAAGATAAATTATTCCAGGATCGCCTCAAGAAAGCTGGCTACCCTATTGGAAGAATGAATACAGCCGATCCCAGCTTCCTTCTTTATGCTGTGCTAAATTCTAGTGGGATCAATGACTTATATGTGAGAATCAGGACAGTAAAAGTAAATGGAGGGAAATGGGCGGAGGTTTTTATTACCCAGGAGAAATGGCAGTCTTGATTCTGAATAAAAGGGCAGAAAGGAAAAAGCCTGATAAATTTTTCTTCATAAGTAATGTAAAACCCTATAAGTTTTAATGAAAAAGGCAAACAATAATCTGGAGCAAGAGTAGCAACAAATAAGGCGTCCAACAGGTCAGCATCGCAAATCTTAAACACAGTAAATAAACTATCCCCTGCCATGTTTCCCAACCCCATGGTTTTGTTCTTAGCTTTGGTTTTGAGACAGGGTCTGGCGTAGCAGGCTGGACTAGAACTAGACGTGTAGGTGAAGATGACCTTGAGCTTCTGAGTCTCTGTTCTCTACCTTCCAATAGCCAGGAAATCAAAAGCATGCACTTTTGTGCCAAACCTTGTTTGATTTTATTGTTGCCTGTAACGAACAAGGCCAGCAAGAGAGTTCAGCCGATGGAGGTGCTTACCACCGAAGTCTGACGGAAACTCATTCCTCTGGACCCACGGGTGGAAAGATAGAACCAGCTCCACAGACTGTCCTTTGACTTTCCACGTGTGCACGCACACACCTGCACGTGAGTGCTACCACACACACACACATACACACACACACACACACACACACACACACACACAAGCACACACACACTAAGGACATAAAAGTAATTTTTAAAAATGAACATGGGACTGGAAAGATAGCTCAGCGGTTAAGAGCACTGACTGAACATAGAACACTTTTCTAAAAGAAACTTTTTTTGTTTATTTATTGTAGTGCCAGGAATTGTTTGTTTTGAGGCACTCATCATGTAGCTCTAGCTGTCCTGGAACTCATAAGGATCTGCCAGTCTCTTCTTATTTTTTTTTTTTTAGGTTTATTTATTTATTTATTTTTGGATATTGTATTTATTTGACTTATCAAAGATAGCATGCGCCTTCTAAGATGGAAAAACATTCTTTCTTGAAATTTTCCTGACTTTTTCTAAGTTTGGAGTTGACCTTTGCAGGTTCTGTTGGGCTCCTCTTCCTCGGTCCAGTTAATGTGATGTACTTCCGGGTTTTAAGTGTTAAGACATTAGTGCATCTCCATGACATAGAGCTGTCTTGTTAGATTTCAAGCCAATTGTGGCATATCTAGATTTAAGCATAGTTCCCATTGAGAGATCTTGCCTTTTTTTAATGGCCTTAAGATTTTTTTTTTCTATTTTCTGTCTTTTTAAATTTTAGTAACAAGTAGTTAAGCTTTTATCATCTACATGTTGTTTCTTTCCTCATACCTGGTAAGCATATGAGGTAGTAGTAGTAGTAGTAGTAGCAGCAGCAGCAGTAGTAATTCTGTAATCTTTCGTTACTTATGAATAACTCATGATCTCATGAATTCATGAGGTCAGTCCTTGTTTAGCAGAGAGTGGTGGTATAGACACGGAATCCCAGCACTTGGGAGATGTCAGCAGGAAGATTAGGCTAAGCACGAGCTACACGCGATCCTCTCTGAGGGGGTGAGGGGTTCATTGTTGATCACCTGAATGTGTTCCAGAAGCTTTGCGCATCGTAGGCACAAAATCGTTCGTGTGCATGTGTGAGTGGCTGTGGTACCACAGAGCAAGTCTGGAAGTCCGAGGACAGCCTCTAGTGTCCTCAAGCTCTTGGTGGTTCGCCCGTCTCCTGGGAGGGGCACACTGTAATTGCAGACGTGTGTGCCATTGAGCCCAACTCTCCTGTTAGTCCTGAGACTCCGGTCTCGGCCTGTCAAACTTGGGCAGAAGCTTCCAGACCCCCTGAGCCATCGCTCTAGTCCACTGAAACAATAATAATTCTAAAGCTTATTGCTCCTTCCTCTTCCAAGCTTCTCCAAGAGGGTACAAAATTCCGCAAATCACAGCATAGTTACAGCAACAGCTGACAGCCCTGAAATCTCAATAGCCTGGGCAAATGGACATGGAATTTAGGGGTGAGAAACCAGTTTATATGGTACCCCAATAGTTACTTTTAAGACTTGCTGATCTTCGCTGGAGTAGAAACACTTATGCTTGCTGGTCCCGGTGGTCTGGGCGGCACGCTCTGCCGGCTGCTCTGCTTCATACCTTACAGTACCAAAAGGCCAGGTGGGCGTCCATCCTTTTCCGAACAAAGATCTGCAGATCCCAGAAGTCCTGACAATGAGTTGGTTCATCTTATCCAAGACTTATCTGGAGTCCATTCTGGCATCCACACGACCACATATGCTCCCCTCAGGGTTTAACTTGTATTAGCTCCTCTCTTATTTCTGTAACGAAGCCCCATGCCCAGGGCAACTTATAAAAGGAAACATTTCATTGTGTTTATGGTTTCATGGGTTGGAGTAGATGATGGCAGATCAAAACATGGTGGCCCAAAGAGCTGCGAGCTCACATCTTGGCCCATAGTAGGAGGCAGAGAGAGCACACTGGCATGGGGTCGGTCTTTTGGAACCACAAAGTCTGCCTCAGTGACACACCTTCTCCAGCAAGACCACACCTTCTAATCCTTCCCTAAAAGTTCCACCAGTGTGGACCAATTATTCAAACCTATGAGCCTATGAGGGTCACTTTTACTCAAACACCACAACCTCTGGGGCAGCATGGCGGCAGGTAGCAAGCAGCAGGCCTGGTGGCTGGAGTAGCCAGCTAAGGACTCAGGCTTTGAACAGGCATGAAGCAGAGAGGGCAATTGGAAATACTACAGTTTCTAAGCCCTCAAAGCCCACCTCTGGGGACATACTTCCTCCAACAGGGCCACACCTCCTAAACCTCCTGAACTGCACTGCCAAGCGGGGACCAAATAATCACATGCATGAGCCCATGAGGGGCATCATTCAAACCACCAAGACTCAAGATGTTTCCCATGTGTCTCAGTTTATCCAGAAGAAAACAAAATAACCCTAAGCAGAGCACCCGTGAGACCAATGACGTAATCAATTAACATCTCTTGATGCTTGATTTGCCAAATATGAAGGAGTTTGGTGGAATTCTCGGATAAGTAAAGAAGACCATCTTGTTGACCCCGCCAGTCTTTTTTTGAAGACTTGAACTTCACAAAAGAAAACAAAAATCCAGAGAGACTCAGGTGAGACCTTGCATAACCGAACCATCTGCCTTGTACATTAATATCAGTGGCCTCCAAAATAGCTTCCAGCGAGATGGCCTCATCACAGGGTCCACCACTGTGAAGACCTGTAGGCGTGAGTCCTAACTGAACCAAACCCGGTATTTCATTCATGCGGAACCAAGTCAGGCCAGCAAGAGTGCCTTTTAATTTTCTCAGAAGTCAAGGGCAGCAGAAAGCCGTTGAAAAGAGAACTCTGTTTATAACTTTACGATGAGTATTTGCTGAAATGATAAATCGGTGTGAGTGTATTCTAGTTCTCCCACGGTGGTGAGCTGTCGCCAAAATTCAACTGCCCTCGGAGTGATTAGTGGCTCAATCAGGTCTTTATCTTGACTAACAGGACTTCCTGCTCCATAGCATGACCTCTACATTCCCCGTCTTTACCACAGCGCCAGGGCTGAACTTGGTGTTAGGTTTCACGGCCACGCACATCATAAGTGCGCTGTGTGATAGAACACGTCTTGGACCAGGAGTGGGAAAACAGACACGCAGCTGGTAGTTGCTGGTGATTGACTTGGCAGTGTGGGCCAGCATTTAGCTGTACATTTCTTTGTCCCAGAATTTCCACTGCTGAAAATTTGCCCTATAAACGTTTGTCCAAATTGTAAGCGCAAACATATCTGAGGATGTTTACTGTTGTGAAGGTAGAAATGTCAGGCCTTTAAAAAAAATGGTCTCCTTATCCTATAGAACTCATGCAGTCATTACAAAAGATGAGATGTTCAATCTATTATTAATTAAAAGTCAAGACCTTGAAGAATCATGTTTCTTGTTAACTCGTTTGTGTAACCAAAGAACAGAAACATACAATTGTCTGAGTACAAAAGTACTAGAAGAATATACAAAAAAAATTATCAGTGGTTGTTGACATTTCAAGGGAGCAGAGGGAAGATTTTATCTTGTTTTATACAGTTGAATTTTATTACTTCTGAATGTATCGCCTTCATGATTTCTCCCCTCTTTCATCTTCCTACTCACCCTTGTTTTATCTATCTTGGGTTAACCATTAGGTTTTCTCAAGATTGAGGTTATTTATTTTGTATTAATTCTCTCTCTAACATAAATCTATTTCCCAGGTGTGCTCTCCCTAAACCATTTCTTCCCTTTAAATATAACCTTCCCTAGCTCCGCGGCCTGTGGTTAATCAGAAAAACCCTAGTACATGAACCTCACTCTAAGTACTGAGTTTCAATTTTTTTTAAGATTTATTTATTTTATGTATGTGAGTACATTGTCAGTCTCTTCAGACACCCCAGAAGAGGGCATCGGACCCCATTACAGATGATTGCGAGCCACCATGTGTTTGCTGGGAATTGAACTCTGAACCACCGGAAGGACAGTCAGTGCTTTTAACTTCTGAGCCATCTCTCCAGCCCCCGAGTTTCAAATTTTATATGTAGGAGAAAAGTCTCAACACCAACAGACATTGATGATGCCACAGTGCCCGGATGCAGGAGGTCAAAGACCCAGGCGCCCTGTACTGGGAGTCACGGGAGGGCTTAACTGGGGCATTTCTGGTTGTGCCTTAGCACCACGAGCACTCCAATCTCAAGATATGGCCATTATCCCCGGATCATTGCCACGATAGACCCAAACAACTGCAGTCTGTCGTGTCAATGAGTATTCCGGGAGTCTTTAGTGCACGGATCATTGGTGAGGCGTACCATAAGAGCCCAGTAGGAGCCATGGCCGCGTGTGGAACCAGCACACACTCGGGGACTCCCCCAGGCCAGATCGTTTGCAGTGCGCGTGGTACCAATGCATACTCCGGGAGCCCTTACTCTGCTGCCTGGGCGTGATGAGGAACAATACACACCAAAAGTACTCATGAAACAGTCACAGCGCATACACAGTACTCACTTTTCTAAATGACACGTCAGTGAGTTTAGCGTGGGACAAATAACCCCTAAACGGCACAAAACACTCCTAGAAGCCAACCCCGCACACCATGAGACTGTGGCATGGCTGTGGGCACGCCTACAGTAAACAAAGGAAGGAGCGAATACCCGTTTAAGCCACGGCTACGCTGTGTGTTGTCAGGGGGCTCCACGCCTAGGCAACCGCTTCTGATGGCCGCCCTCTTCCCTGCCCGGTCTCAACTCATGTGCAGAGGGAGAGTGGACGAGGTACAGTCAGAGCTAGAAAGTTCCTTTGGTCTTGCGCCTCCAGACCAACTGCCCAACAGAAATAGAATATGAGTCACAGACATAATTGTAAGTGTTGTCCGCAGCCACACAGCTTTAAAGAATAGAAAGCAATATTTGATCATAGCACTCTATTTTATTTCACACACTATATCGAGAATACGAGCCTTTCAACATCCAACCCGTACTTTACAGTGACTATCGAGAAAGTTCACGCTCTTTCCCTCACACTGTATCACCCCCGCTCTGCAGGATTTGGACCACACTGCAGGTTCCAGGTGGGCAGGGCACGATGATGGACAGTGTGCCTGTCTTTCCTCCTCCTTTCCTTAGCAAGACTGCTAGTGTTTTCATGGTGGCCCGGGTGGATAGGTCCAGTATGGGCTTTGTAATCAGAAGCATGCTCATAAATATGTATTCAGAAAGTCAAGAGGACAGTCCTTCGGGCCCCACAGCTAACTCCAGCTTTAGGTCGTCTCTCTTGCAGCAGAAGCTGAAGGCGATCAAGGACGCCAGCGGAGAGGGGGAAGGGCCTTCAGTGTGAAGATGGTTGGTTGTGCATCCCCGGGGTCACAGGGTCACTAGACCTAGGGGCGGCCCCTGATCTGAGACTAGGAGTCTCCTCAGAGACACAAAGGGGAGGGAGGAGAGTGACAACGGAGACAAAGCGGCTGCGAAGAGAGAGATGCGGGCACGGGCGGCGCAGCCCCGGGACTCAGGGGACGGTCTGGGCGGGGGCGGGGGATGGCAGGCGACACGGCAGGCGATTTGAATATCAGGCTCTGCCACACTCGGGGCGCCGCTGACAACTTCATTACCTCCGCATATAAAAATGACTGCCGGGGAATGCAAATGGCTCGCGCGTCTCGGCCGCCTGCCCCCGCTCCGCCGCGGGGCTGCGAGCCCCGAGCCGCCACCGCGCCGGGGTAATGAGCGGCCCAAGGCGCCTCCTCCCCGCCGGCGGGCAGAGCCAGGACGGCGTCCAGGGCGTTGCCCAGGCTCCGCAATGTGTCCCTTGTCTGGCTCTCGGCTCTCAGGAGAGTAGCGTTCCTAAGCTTGAACCCTGAGAGTGCGGGTCCTGCCTATGCCCATGTCACCACCCCTGAGGGCACGCGGCCTCAGCCTTAAGAAGAGTTCCCGCCCATCCAGCTGGCAATGAGGAACTGCATGCTGCTCCTGCTGCCCAGCCTTTCGGGTCCTGCTGCCACCCGGAGGACACGGACGCACCTGCAGAACCGCCTTCCTAATCCAAGGCCCGAGTTCCTCCAGAAGGGAAACTAAGGCAAAAGGAAAAACGGTATTTACCAGAAAACCGGTATTTACCAGAGCCCTTGTCCTTTGGCGTAGAAAAACAGAAGTCTCGTCCTTAGCAAGAAGTCACACCTTGTGACAACCCCCATGGAAGGCAGAATTAGGCCATCATGACAATAACTGAGCACACCTTCAAGGCTCTCTGTATATTAAGTGCAAGGCAATGCCACCTGCTTTCTTCAGTGTGTGCCACATACCCTATGGCTGTCCTGGAAACCGCAGTTTAGCTAAGCCTGGAAAGGAACCCAGGGTAATCCAGCTAGGAAGACGGTATATTCCCACCACTCTGGAAATTTCCTTTCCTGAGCCCTTCTTGCAGTACATAGACAGGACCTGCCTACACTTTACCCTCCCTCTCCCAGTTTGACCAGAGATCAATGCAAGTGGTCTCAGCTTTCCGGGATCAGTTCCTCGCCATGTCCAATGGTTAGATTTGAAAAGAGTGTGTCACCAGTTCTAACCAACACCATTTGAAGAGACATCAACAGGAAGAGCCGGGGAAACAGGAACTTCTTGTCCTAAGAAAGTATCCCGTGGAAAAGATTTCCATTATTCAGCTGGGGAGTGAGTGTGTGTGTGTGTGTGTGTGTGTGTGTGTGTGTGTGTGTTGTAACCTAGTAACTACAGAAGAGAAAGGCAACAAAGCTGTCCTTTGTTGTGGGAGAGGAGAATCCTTGGAGACTTACCAAGTTTTGTGTTTAAAAGTTACATAAGAATAAGGACTACAGCCTAGGGTTGAAGGCATGTGACTTTAATGCCAGCACTTGGGAGGCCGAGGCAGGCAGATCTCTGTGAATTCAAGGCCAGCCTGGCTTACAAAGCAAGTTCCAGGACAGCCAGGGCTGTTACACAGAGAAACCCTATCATAGATAGATAGATAGATAGATAGATAGATAGATAGATAGATAGACGGGTGGATGGACCGATGGATACATAGATACATAGATAGACAGATGCTACAGAGCAAAAAAAAGAAGAGAGGGAGAGTGAGAAAGGAAGTTTTTTATAGTCTCTCTCTTTCTCTCTCTCTCTCTCTCTCTCTCTCTCTCTCTTTGTTTTTTGAGACAGGGTTTCTCTGTGTCTTCAGTATTTTTTATTTTTCTATTTTTTGAGACAGGGTTTCTCTGTATAGCCCTGGCTGTCCTGGAACTCACTCTGTAGACCAGGCTGGCCTCAAACTCAGAAATCCGCCTGCTTCTGCCTCCCAAGTGCTGGGATTACAGGCGTGCGCCATCATTGCTCTTTTCAAATTGTGTGATTTTTTTTTATTAAAAAAAAGCAAAACTGTACAAAATAGATACTATGTTTTATTACTTTTCAGCCAGCAGATGTAAGCCATCTCTGTAACTAGAAGTCAGATGCTGACGTTCACAAAGTTCTGTCTCTCTTGCTCCCTTGTCTTAAAGACGCTACACACACACACACACACACACACACACACACACACAGCCATTTCTTACATGTAATCCCGTGTGCCACGATGGCATTTCAGTGGATCAGAGACCATTAAATCCAGTGGAGAAACCGAGATCCAAGAGTTTAAAGAACTTTCTGGGAACTATGCTGGTTGATGATGGGGTGAGCAAACTTCCTGACTTCCTTCTTTTCTTGTTGGTCTTTATGTCACACGATATACCTTTGATAGTTAACTTGAAGGGTGGAGCTCACTCCAATCAGGTGATCACCTTAGACTTTCAATCCGAGGTAGTATTGCCCATTCCACACAACTCAGAAGAATAAGGACCTACTGGGCACCCTGGAGACAAAGAGCATCTCTAACCTCCAGGCCATCAGACCCCAGGGATTCCACCCTCTACCCCTTTGGGTCCCTCATATCTCCTCTACCCCCTGAATCCTACTCATTCCTTCATCTCTTCAAACCTGCAGCTCTGGGGCATAGTAGCCAGGCTCTTGCCCCCAGTCGGACCAGCCCATGAAGAAGGGGGAGGTAGAATGGTAGTCAGAACTGAATGGTGGTAAAGAACGGTAGTCACATTGCTAAGCATCCTTTTACCTTCACAGTGAATTTGAAGCCACAACTTAGTCTGGGCTCTGACAGTCCTGCATAAGAATATGTGTTTTGTCTGTGGTGCTGGGATGGAGCCCAGGACCTTGCACGTGCACGGGGAGTGTTCTACCACTGAGCTATAACCCACCCCACGGTGCTCTACCACTGAGCTATATCCCTACCCTGCAGAGTTCTTTTTGGATTTTTCTCCCTGAAATCAATGTTTGGATTTAGAAGCCCTGGAACCTGTATCTTTCCAGTATGGAATTCTTCCGTTAGCAACAGTCATTCAAACCCACAAGCCATTCTGATCAGGTCATATGTCTCTAAATAGAAGGAATTAAGACAGGCTTCAGTTCACTCTGATTTTTAAGCCATTAAAGCACAGACAAGGAAATGAAGGCCAACCACTACCTTTCTTCTTCCTCTCCTCCTCCTCCTTTTTGTCTTTGACCAACAATTGCCATGGTCCACACTAATGAGGTAGAATACGTCAGGAACTTTCTTCCCTTAACGTTGCTCATTATTAATAAATTTTGCACTGACAAGCCTAAAGCGAACACTTTGGATTTATGCACCTAACCTAATTACATATGCCGCGTGTACGCATTTCATTATTTACTTGACAGATTCATTCCTTGATATCATAAATAATTAAACAAGAATCAAATATTAACAATCAGATACATGTTAATTCTCCCCAAATCTGAAGAAACAAACTATATTTTTTATCTTCAGTTCAGCAAGCACTGATTGAATTTTCTTCATTAGGCAAATTTCATAAGTTCTTGGTCTACTTTTATTTCATCAAAAATTAAACCTGGAACCAATTATTCCAGGGCTACTTTGTGGGGGAAAATGAACACAGCAGCACCTCAGCAAACCACCGGGCTCATAGTCTCTCTTACAGATCCTAAGTACGAAATACAAATCTGCGTGGTCATTAATTTTCAGATGCAGTTTTTATTATGCACTGGAAACTAGTACTACATTGGCTGTTAGCAGCATTTAGCCAGAGATGCATGCATGTCTTGTGGCTCTGGTTTTAACCAAATAGTTATGTTACTACACGGCTAACTCCCAAGGCACTGTGGATATGGGCAGACCTCGGTGATTCTGGGCTCAGAGTTTCCCCGGCTGTTTCCGTTTCTGCTTCCACGAGCTGCTTTAAGGCCTTCCAGTCATGTGCATTCACACCTTCCTTGATCAAACTAGTTGCTCATTTTATCTGATTTGCTTTGGTAGAGCACACCATACAATTTCATCATTTAAGGAATATTAAAGATTCATAGATAGCCACATTACTCATAATACAAGATTAATGCCAGGCTGACAGGTTTTTGTAAAGATCTTTTATTCTCCGTGCATGCACCGTGTCTATGTGAGATGTACCTCTGATGGTGCATATTGATCACTCCTTCTCTCCTCTTTGAGTGCTAAAGAGAGAATATTATGGGATGATTGCCAGGGTCACTGTGCCTCTGGCCTACCTGTGTATGATTAATAATTTATGAACTGATTTGAAATACAGCACCAGGGAACCCATGGAGGGCCATGGCTGCTGCCTGAGGTGACAAACACTGGGGGCTTTCAAGGTGTGCACCCATACTTGGAGGCTGTTAAAACATCTAAAGAGACACGGACACTCCAAATGCCAGGGTTAGCTGGATGGGAGAAAGATGCACTGCCGTGAGTTATTTCAAGTGCTTTTATCTCTTTCCATCTGATCTTTTCTACAACATGGAGATTAAATTATTACATCAGGTTGTTAACTCATCGTGTCCATCAACAGTTTGAAGTCTAAGTTCAAATAGTATTGGTGATAAAACAAAAGGTAGCTCTGTCTCCTTGTTTGCCAGGGGTCTCCACACCTTGTGGTTGTGCGGGGTGCCTCTATCCAGACTGTTTTCTGTGTTTGTGCAGGTAAAGAGGAGGTGGGGGTTGAAAGTCCCCTCTGTGCTCAGATACTGTGGTGAATTTAATCCTCCCCTGAGAAAGCTACTTGGATACCCACGCTTAGCAGTACACCTGTCTGCTGCTCATTTTTAAAGTCGGTGATCCCTCTGACAGCTGCACAGTGCACACTTAACTGTACCCTCCCTAACGCATTGCTAAGTTTTCAAAAGTGAAAAACAATGCCAGACTGTAGTCCCAGCACTTGGGAGGCTGAGGCAAGAAGACTGGGATGTCACGGCCAGCCTGAGCTACATAGCAAAAGTGTCTCAAGAGCAGAAAGCGACAACAGAATGCCATATATACTGACTGTGCACTTACGAATTTGCTAACCTCCTGCTCTCTGATAGATTCCTGTAAGAATCACTGGGACAGTAATTGATTTTTGAAACTCCTTAACCCATTAATTAAACAACAATCTCAAAAAAAATGAGCATTAAATAATCTGATGTTTCATTAATAGAAGTGCCCATAATATTTAAGCACATTTTAAAGGGACTGTATTTTTAAAACCTTAACAATACAGAATAATGCAGAAAAAGTTTTAAGCTTCAGTGAGGAGCTCTGTGCAAAAGCAAGCCAACACCTACGTGTTTGATGCTTTAGTAATAGGTCATCAAACTCCATGTCTATACAGATCATATTTAACATCAATATCCAAGCAGCCAGTCTTCATTGTAGCCACACAATATACAACTAACACCTTTAAAAGATATGTTTATAGAGATTGACAACTGTTTAATGCTTTCAAAACAGACTCAAGGAATTCTAGCATAGCATCTTGGAATTCAAATTAATAACAATGTTATTATATCTATTTGGAACCATCACAAGCAAGTGTATTTGTAAAATTCTCAGCCCTCAAATCGTTTGAAGGCTGCTACCGTCCCTGGAACGGTACCCTGAGTGTCTGTCAAGTTCTATTATCTGAAGTAGGATACGCTTTCAGAAAAGATGCCCTGCATCCGGTGACAAGCACTTCCTATCTGCTAGGACTCATAAAAATTGGAACATTGATCATTTCTTGTAGAGATTTGCTTTAGCGAGGAGATAAAGGGAAAACCTTGTTATGCCAAATGACTGACTAGTCAGAAGTAGCCAGGACAGTGAAACCTGAAAACTAGTTAATGGTTTGTAACAAGTCAGAAATAAAGATGTTCAACCAAGAAAGTGACATTAAGCAGCACTGGCTATACTCGGGGAGAGCAGCCTGTCAGAATCATGCTAGGGCTGAGTTGACAGCTGAGAGGATGACACAGCTTCCTCTCAGCAGGGGCTGCTGCGACAGCTGCCTCCTGGGAGTTTCCATGCACTTCCTTGCAGGAAGCCTTCCCTCTAAAGATGGCAGCAGAACCCTTGGAGGCCCTATTAAAATTCTCTTTCTGTGTTACAAAGTATGTCACATAAGGCTGTTGACAGTACCCAACAGTTAATTCTTCAAGGCACAATGGAAAGGGGGCTGGGGGAATGCCAGTCACACCAGTCAGGTAGCACAGGGGCTGACAAGCCAGTAGCTTTGCACAGTGAGTTTAGTGGATGCGGGAAATGAGGCCCAGGAAGGTGGCCCACAGCCCCTAAGATGGCAGACAGCATGACTCCAAACAGAAGCAGTAAGGCGCGGGATGAATATTTTCTGCATAGACCAGAGTGCATTATATCAACAAATGAAAATTCAGATATTGGCTTAAGCTTTCACAGTGTGTGGTCGGACAGCAGGATTGGGATGGGAAAGAACAGGGCACAGAGGAACCGACAGGAAACGGAGACCACAGTGGCTGCCCAAAGACCTTCACAGCTCGTTTATACATCCCAAAATGACACTGCTGTTGTTGTGTTCCGTTATGTGGCCGGGTGATAGTGTTGTTACACCATTTTCATACGTCTATTTAGGATGTTATAATGCCTCTAAACTAATTTCTGACAAAGCTATAGCTGATAGAAACCGTCTCTAAGCCGTTTTTCTCTTTTAACTCTCTCCTCAGCATATTTTAAGCTGTATGACAAAATAAACATTTTGTAACATTTTTCAGCTTCATTTTTTTTTCTACTAATGTCATCTCAACCAGTGGGAGGTCTATATTTTCCACACAGCAGTGCTACATTTAAAATTATTTCTGCTATAGATTAGCTGTCCCTTAGTGAGCTATGAAAGATAAAATCTTAGCCTCTTTAAGCCCATCTTGTTTGACAGCGTGCAATATTTACGTGAAATAAAAAGCAAATATTTGTTCTTTTCGTGCAAGCTGTCAGCACAAACTTGGGTTGTTGAGAAACCTGTTCAGACAAACAGAATTGGTTTTTACTACATGATCTATGCTAAAAGGTCAACAACAGGTAACGTTGAAGCTTATTTGAAAGAAAAGGAGATTCACCATGCATTTGTGGAATCAAAGGTGACTGTGTTATGCTTTAAATTATCTAGGATATTGACCATTAAAATGGCTTTGTTTGGTCCTTTAAGACAGCCTAGCTTGAGCTGGTGAGCTGACTCAGAGGGTGAAAGGGTTTTGCCATGCAAGCATGGTAACTTGTGTGAGTCCCTGGAAGGAACCCGTGGAACCCACGTAAAGATGGAAGGAAAGAACCAACTGCACAAAGCTGCCCTCTGACCTCCACATGTGTGCCGTGGTGTGTGGACATCGGCAGACATGCACACATATACACACACTAACGTTTGTTTGTTTGCTTGCTTATCTTAAAAAAAGAAAGTATGGTTTAAAGCTAGGCATAGAGGTGCAGAACTATATTCCCAGCATTTGGGAGGCAGAACCAGGAGGAAACATCCAAAGACTATATAACAACACTCCGTGTTAAACCCTTTCTCACAAGCCAGGATGTAAGGGCTTCTTCATTTTAATTTTATGCTTGCGGGCTGGAGAGATGGCTTAGCAGTTAAGAGCACTAACTACTCTTCTGAAGGTCCTGAGTTCAAATCCCAGCAACCACATGGTGGCTCACAACCATCCGTAATGAGATCTGACACCCTCTTCTGGAGTATATGAAGACAGCTACAGTGTACTTACATATAATAAATAAATAAAGGCTTTAATTTTATGCTTGCTAGAGTATTGCCTTCAGGTCTACCATGAGGATATAAACAGAAGAAAATGTTTGCTACCTTGAAGAAAATAATCAGTTAAAGATGTTTTGGGTCTCTGAGGAACCTTCTAGAAGCTAACTGTCATGAAAGGGTCTGACATTGTTGTTTCCTAAGCAGAGTCATGGAGCCAGTCCTGCTAGTTGCCCAAACAAGTCCTACTTCTCCTGGGGGACTTGGCCACTCAATACTCAGGAGCTGGCAGCTGCTCTCCCCTCTCTAGGACAGAGTCTCATGCTGGGCATTGCCCCAGGCTGGGGGCAACTTTCTCACACCCCAGACAGAATCCATCCTGAAGCCAGGAGCACAGATCTTGTTCTGCCTCCTGCCCACGGTGTCCCATCTGCTGGACAGACATTTAATCCGTAAACTCCATCTCCAGGAATAACACCTATTGCTATTAACCAGAAAATAGCATCCTTACAAGATTCCTCGTAAAAGAGATCCTGTCAGTGCCACTCAGGCTACCTCCAAAGACAAGTCCTTGTAATTACTTTCTCCTCGCCGCTGTCCTGTCTGGATAAAGCAACAAGAGCAGGAGAACCTATTCATTTTCCCCACATGCCTTCCAAAACGCACATCTGCTTTGCAGGCTGGATCAGAAATTTCATTATCTGTATTTGTATTGGTAATTGGCTGCACAAAAGAGAACAGGGGCCAGAGAAGGAGAGCGAGCACAGAAGCAAACATCAGACAGACAATCGTATGTATGCAAATGCTTTCAGATTTCTGCCAGCGTGTTCTTATATATAACCAAGCAATGGGGAAGCACATCCCCCCTCGCCCCGGGGAGGGCGTCTTTGCTTACAAAATGTGATTGTGATTTTGAAGGAAAATATCAGAAAATCTTGAACTTTCAAGCACAGGGACTGAACTTAACTCAAAACCTACATTAAAGGCTGGTGCAAAATAAAATCATGGGTTTTTTTTTGTTGTTGTTTTTGTTTTTTGTTTTTTCAAGATGGAAGAAAATGAAACTTCTTTTGAAAACAAGATGCCCTTGAGGGATGGGGGAGGGGGATACTTTGTGGAGCTTTCCAGCCTAGTTGGCAAAGAACTTAAACACTGTCACTGAGGTCACACGTGTGCATAAACAGCCTCGGCAAAAAGGCAGATGACAAGCCAGAAACCCTCACAATGAAGAAAAGACCCAAATTCAAACTCATACATGCAAAAGCTCAGTCTCAAACAAGCACACGAGAGTCAGCAGGACTCGGCATGTATTTGGTTTGTCATGAAATTGGTTATTTCAAATAATAATGGCTACAGACATTTGCAGGGTTTTCTTTGGCCTTATGTATCTTTTTCTATCCACTGAAACTTAGTGAGGGCAGCAACTTGCCATCCACATACAGTAAGTAACTCAGTTTCTCCTTAAAATTACGCTTGAGGATAGGGTCGGCTACAGATAAACAACTGAGGCTCCAAACTTCAGAGATTTACTCAACCTTGAATAACCCATAAATAGCAGGACTCTGATCCAAACCCTCACAACTGACTTCGAATGCCAAGTGCCACCACACTGCTTCGGTGTGAGTGTCTCTCCAACACCATGTTGCAATTTAATTGCTGTTTGACAGCTTAGGGGGCAGGACCTTAAGAGGTGATTAAGTCCCGGGAGCACCAGCCCCAGGAGTGGATTGAGGCTGTTATCATGGGAGTGAGTTAGTCAAACCCAAGGAAGTGGATTAGTTAGAACGTGGCTTCATCAACTGTGGGCCAGGTATGGGGTGGCAAGATCTGAATGTGGGGATTATTTTAAAAAATGGCAACAGTAGTCTTTTCCACAGTAATCCGATGACCAACATTAATCCAACTTCATATGTATAATGAACCCAGGATGCTTCCGGCTGGACTCACCCAGGTTGCATCTCATGGCTTCATGGCAGTCTCGGTTCTGAGAATACAATGTGTGCAGGACAAAGAACCCAATTCACTCTGTCCTGGAGTATGGTCAGAGACTTTCATGTGTTGGCCTCAGATCATCCCTTAGGACAAGGAGTGCATGTTTATCCTGGATCCCCCAGGCCTGAGGCCAATCCTCCTCAGGCATCCCGTCCCAGCTGAACGACAGGATCCCAGCAGAAGCAGATACGCGGTTTTGTGACCCACACACCTAGTGACCTCTCCTCTCCTGTTCTCACCTCTGTGGATTTTACACGGGTGAGAGGAATGCAGCTCTGCCGTCCTCGGCCACACGGGCTTTTCCTGTTGTTTCCATTCAGCAAATGTTGCACTTGCTAAAAATGCAAAGCACAGGCTTTGCTGTGTCCCCTCCGGAGCCCTCCAT
Organism: Apodemus agrarius; assembly: GCA_964023405.1. NCBI lineage: Eukaryota > Metazoa > Chordata > Mammalia > Rodentia > Muridae > Apodemus > Apodemus agrarius. The sequence goes on along the minus strand of OZ030006.1, from coordinate 77,846,770 downwards.
GTGCGGTGTCATCATTTAGATTCTACTAGAGTAGAAATGACCTTGGCCCTTCCTTGAATAATTTAATTTCAATCTAAAGCCCTCTTCAGGCACCACCGTCCTCAGATTTTACAGGCCTGGGGCTGAGATACCATCCAAGCAGGAGGACCCGAGTTCAGTCTCTGTAAGCTGGCACTGTGAGGTGGCACTGTGAGGTGGCACTGTGAGGTGGCACTGTGAGGTGGCACCGTGAGGTGCCATGCCTGGAACCCCGCACTGAGAGAGTGCACCCCTGGAGTTCACCGGTCAGCCAGCCCAGCCTACTCGTGAGTGACCGGTGACAGACCCAGTCTCAGGGAACAAGGAGCTGGAAAGATGACTCAGCTTGCTCCACAATCACAAGGAGCTGGGTTCAGAATTCAGCATCCACCTAAGAAACCAATAGTCCAGTGCAAGCCTGTAACTCCAGTTTCAAGATAGGGAGAGACGGAAGGGTCACCAGGGCTTGCTAGCTGCTAGCTTCCGGCCCAGCTAAGAAACTGCATGCCTCGGGTTCAGGAAGAGACCCTGTCTCAAAGGAATGAGTGGGCAGAGATACCAGAGGACCTTGGCACCCTCTTCTGACCTCCTGTGCACGTGACCGTCTGTGGTCTCTGACCTTCACACATGAGCTGTGGCATGCACACACACACACACACACACACACACACACCACATGATAGATAGATAGATAGATAGATAGATAGATAGATAGATAGGCAGGCAGACAGGCAGATAGATGTGAGCACACGGTTGCACAAACAAGCATGTATGTACACACAGATAACGATACATATATAAATCTAGAAGTAAATCCTCACAAAAAAAAGAAGATAAAAACAAGGATAGACGGGGCTGGAGAGATGGCTCAGCGATTAAGAGCACTGGCTGCCCTTCCAGAAGTACTGAGTTTGATTCCCAGCAACCACACGGTGGCTCACAACCACTCATAATGAGATGTGATGCCCTCTTCTGGTATGCAGTTGTACATGCAGATATACATTAAATAAACAAAACTTTTATTTAAAAAAGGTAGATATTTCCCAACAAACAACACCCAAGATTGATATCTGCCGTCCATACCTGCACATACACACCCACACATACACTCACACTAAAATTCTGTAATCCTAAGTAAGAATGGCATTCCCTGCTTCTTCCTGGGCATACATCTGCCCAGCCTTGCTTGTGGCTAGGTGTGGCCATGGGACAGCGGTCTCATTGAGTAATGGAGTGATGTGTACAACTTCCAGGCCATCTGCTTAAAGATGCCTAGGGCTTGGTTTTAAATAATTCAGAAAGGGGATGGGGCATGGGGCATCTTTGAAGACTAGAAGTGTTTCTTGGGAGTACGTGGCTAGTATGCTATTTCGTCATCCAAAATTGCTACTAAAAAACAAACAAGGGGCCAGTGAGATGGTTTTAATTCCCAGAATACATATGGTGGGAAACAAGAACCAACTCCTATGGGGGCTGCCCTCTGACCTTCACACATGAGCTGTGTCGCACACATGCACGTGCACACAATAGATGAGAGAGAGAGAGAGAGAGAGAGAGAGAGAGAGAGAGAGAGAGAGAGAGGTGGATAGATGGATGGATGGATGGATGGATGGATGGATGGATGGATGGGCGGGTGGGCAGATGGATGGCCAGCTGGCTAGACAGACAGACAGACAGTCAGACAGACAGACAGCAAAGAAATAGAAATTAAAAGCTACTTTCTCCCATTGCGTTTTCTCTTCTCCACTGGCTGGAGAAAGCACTGGGTAGACTGATAATTAAAAACTGCGCATAGGAACAGCAGAGCTCCTCCTGGACCCTGGGTGCCTTCCTGGAGCCAGGCTTGCCCTCCTGCCCCAGGAGAGCTGCCTAAAAGAGAAACTGACTTATCAACCACGTGAGCTGTTGGGGCATCTCCATAACACTCTCTCGGGGTTCTCCAGGTAAATCAGGCTCCTCATCGATTTCTATTCCATCTAAACCTGTCTCCTCTCCTCTAACAATGATGTAATCCATATACTCTCACCAGCACCCACCAACATGCAAAAAATACCAAAAAGAAAACATACAAACAACAAGGAACAACTTAGGATAAAATAGTAATGTTGAAAACATTTCAACCGGAAAAAAAGATGGTTAAGAAAAATGTAAGCTGGTCATGGAGGCTCATGTCTTGAATCCTAGTATTTGGGAGGCAAAGACAGGCAGGTCTGTTTCTGTGAGTTGGAAACCACTGTGGGCTACATGAGTTCCAGGCCAGCTGGGCTACACAGTGAGACCCTGTCTCAAAAACCAAAACAAATTGTTATTCCATGATGAGAAGGCTCAGCAGTTAAGAGTATGAACTAGCCCGGTGGTGGTGTTGCCTGCCCTTAGTTTCAGCACTTGAGAGGCAGAGGCAGGCAGATTTCTGAGTTCAGGTTAGCCTGGTCTACAGTTAGTTCCAGGACAGTCAGGGCTACACAGAGAAACTCCATCTGGAAAAATAAAGAAGATGGAGGGGGGGGAGAGGAAAGGCAAGAGGGAGTGGGAGATGGTGGGTTATTTTTTTTATTAATTTTGTTCGGTTTTGTCTTACTAGTGTGTGTGTGTGTGTGTGTGTGTGTGTGTTTAAGGAAAGAGTAAACAAAGTTGGGTGTGTAGGGAGGAAAGGAAGGTCTGAATGGGGAGAAATGATCAATATATATTGTATGAAAAAAATAAACAATAATTTTTAAAAGGTGTGTACTGCTCTTGAGAGAACCGAAGCTAAGTTCCCAGCACCTAAGCTGGACATCTCATAACCACCTGTGGCTCCAAGCCCAGGAGATCCAAAGCCCTCCTCTGGCCTACGCAGGCACCGAACTTAGGTGCACACATTCACGCCATGCTCTCCCCACACAAACATAATTAAAAATAAAAATTATGGCTGGAGAGATGGCTCAACAAGTAAGAGCACCAACTGCTCTTCCGAAGGTCGTGAGTTCAAATCACAGCAACCACATGATGGCTCACAACCCTCCATAACAAGATCTGACCCTCTCTTCTGCAGTGTCTGAAGAAGACAGCTACAGTGTACTTATATATAATAAATTAATAAAAAAATTAAAAAATAAGAAAATAAAAAATAAAATAAATCTTTTAGTCTAAACACAGCTGTACTGTAAACCACCTTGTGGCTGGGCGAAGCTTTTGTTTGGTGGCTGGTTGGTTTGGCTTTCCTCTCTCTAGATTGGGACCAGCTCAACACTGATGTCCAGATTTGTGCATTTCGGTGTGCTTGGACTGCAGTCTGTCCACCTTGGCAGCCTCTCGGTACATGGCACGGAGGCCTGGGGATCCACCATAGACTGGGCTTCACATGGTGTATGGGTCATGTGGGTGGAGGATATCTTCTGAGAGGAGTTCTCATCCTCATCATGGCTTGCCCAGAGACCACAGACTTCATCCAGGCATCCACAGGAACCGGCTGGTTCTCACACCATGATTTCAGGAGCAAGTCTCCTGAAGTCAGGGAAGAAATTTGACATACAGATCTGCAAAGCATGAAGCTGAAATCAGATGCAAGCGGCGTTCATTAACCTAAACCAAATGAGGAATTTGGCTGCAGGCTGAACTCTATCCACTGTCATCCTTGCCAGCCTATGCTCATGAACACACACACACACACACACACACACACACGCTCCACCCTCCATTCCCCTTCCACTCAGACAAGTGATAAGCTGTTAATGGTTGGAGAGGGCAGGTCATGTGTATACCAAGTCCTTCTGGGAAAAAAACAAAACAAAACAAAACAAAACTAGGGTTGGTGGAGAAACCGGGACAGAGCAGAGCCAGTGGGGCTGAAACCCCCACTGAAAAGGGCTGAAACGCAGCAGCGAAGAGTGTGTGTGTGTGTGTGTGTGTGTGTGTGTGTGTGTGGAGAGAGAGAGAGAGAGAGAGAGAGAGAGAGAGAGAGAGAGAGAGAGAGATAGGGAGGGAAGGAGAGAGGCCAGGCTTTTAAGAAGTTTAGGGGGTTAAGTAAGACTCCATTGTTCAATAGCATTAGACCTTAGTCAAGCTTTAAGCTCCTTCGCTGACTTTCTCTTCTTTTCTCTTTTTCTTTCTTTTGTTTGTTGTGGTTGTTGTTGAGTTTTGTTTTGTTTTTGAGACAAGATTTCTCGGTGTAGCCCTGGCAGTCCTGGAACTCACTCTGTAGACCAGGCTGGCCTCAGAAGAGATGGGCATGCCTCTGCCTGCCTGGCTCCTAACTATGTGGGCCTCTGTGACATAACAGCAGACCTTTAGAGAAAAATGCTCAACCATCTGCATAGCTGAGTATTTCAATTTACCACTTCCTTATTAAGTGCACATTTTAACTCATACACGTTATAATAGACACCGAACCAGATTAGAACCAGACTGGCCAAAAGAAATAGCCCAGAAAGATATTCCCAAGAGGGAATAAAGAGCTTCAGAATTGTTCTGAGAAAAAAAATCCATAGTTTCAAAGATGTTTAGATTCCCTTCTTCAAATCAGTTTAAGAAAAAACTGCATACCGCCCCCTCCTGTTTCTGACACACAGATTTGAAAGAAGCAGCAAACACGCAAGAGGCACCAAGGAGCCTTGGTTTGCTGTTAAACGTTGCTTATTCCAATGTGTATGGCATGGCTGACCACTGAAGGCTCCGCCCTTTTTATTTTAGGAAAAATTACTTGGGTCCCTCAAAACGAGCACTCTAGGGAACATCTGTAGGGCAGCCAATATTCAGATCTCTTGAGATACTGATGTGGAAATGGAGGTCCAGAGAGTTGGGAACCGCCCTCAAGAATAGTCAAGAATAGCTGGGCCAGAATCTGGTTTGCCAGACTACCAGGTCAACACTGTCTCTGGTTAAGCGGGCTTCAGTCTGTCCGCCTCATAAACAGTATACACGCACAGCTGATAACAAGCCACAATTGTCAAGTTACACACGCATCCTCCTTTGTTTAAAAAAAAAAAAAATCCCCATATGAGATCCGAGATCACGCACATAAGCCTCGAGTGCGTTCGCCCGCGCTGTCAGGTTTACGGCAGTTGCCCAAGCCTTGCTATCAGCGGTTTATCTTCATTGCTGTCCCACTGAAATGATACCGATCACAACGACCAGCGCTCTCGATGCTTGGTGTGAAGGATAACGTGAAAATATTGATGCAAATGCCCAGTGTTTATCACTGCGCCATCGCTTCGGTGGCGCCGAAGCTGAAGAAGTCACTCCTTAACGAGGACACCCCAACCAAATTCCTCACCGAGCACTTCACTGAGAGATCAAATCCCATCAGCCTAACTAAAGTTCTGTGCCACCTGGTTGGAATAAAGACAAGAAGACCAGGAAAAACGCCAGAGTGCGGGATGGATATCAGTTTGTTCTCCCCAAAGGTTTAGTAACCATATTTCTTCTACTAAAATATGAGTTGTTGCATTAAGTTCTTAAGGTGACAAGTAAGTCTCACACGCAGTCAGCGCCCAACTGTGAGGAGCGTTTATGAATAATAAGGCACTGGGAAAGGTCAGCTGGGCCTTTGCGCTAAAAAGTTAAGTATCCCGTGCCCCTGCCCTGGATTTGTTTCCAAAGCGATCCTTATCGGCAGGGAGAGGCAAACGGACCCCGGCAAACGTTTTAAATGTGCGACTCAGCTTATCTATCTGTATTAATGATCCTATGGCAGTTGTTGTATTAACCTTATCACACAGAAGAGCAATACGGGACACCTACAGTGCACGGAAGGGGAGAAAACACCCCGTTTAATCTCACAGACCCTTCCCTAACCCTGGCAATTTTCTGACTGTCAAGCAGAGTGAAAAATGAAAGTTGAGCTTTTACTGAGTTTTTGTGAAATCACAAAGAAGCTAAATGGTTTCAAATGGGCGACTTACTAAACATCACACAGTGCAAAGAGCGCCCAGATTAGATTATCCTCTGCGCGCCAAGTCCTGGCTCTGTGGGCTCTGCTAAGGAGTCCTGACAAGGAGGCAGGAGGTGGCTCTTGAGAAAGCCACTCCTCCTTCAGAGCTCTGAGCTGCTCATCTGTGGATAGGCACGCCGGAAGTCCCCGCTGTCCCTGGAAAGCTTTCTCTTCCTTCCTTTCTTTCGCTTTAAGATTTATTTATTTAATGTGTATGAGTGCTCTGTCTTCGTGCACACCAGAGGAGGGTGTCAGTTCCCATTACAGATGGTTGTGAGCCACCGTGTGGTTGCTGGGAATTGAACTCAGGATCTCTGGGAGAGCAGTCAGTGCTCTTGATCTCTAAGCCATCTCTCCAGCCCTGTAAAGTCCTTTTTCGTGTAGCCTCTGTCCAGATGGAGAAGGCTCGAAGACTCCCTCTTTTAATTCCTTTTTAACTTTGACAACAAAAGAACCTTGACCCCAAGACTCTTCTATCTCAGGGTACTTGAGAAACCAACTAACTTTAGAATTGAAATTAGTTTTTTTTTTTTTCCTGGCTGCAAATGCTTGCCCTCACCACACACAGAGGTGGGGTGATCTCGCCCCCTTCCACTTCCCGTGCCAGGTAATTTTATTTTTCATTATCCCTTTAATGCAGAGCAGGGCCACTGATTACAAAAAAAAGCAGTTTGACTCTAGCAATAGGTCTTCTTCAGTAATCCTCACTGTCATGGAAATTCCAGCTGCTACAAGAATAAGAGGCTCAATCCATATTTGCCAGCTCTAATATGAAATCTGTCAGAGCCCAAATTAATGAGTTCCAAATTCCTTACATCACGATAACAGGTTAAGACTGGTCAATTAATTACATAAATCCTTCCCGATTCATTGTGCGTTTGCAGCCCAGATTGTGTCTTACATTACCCCGCGACACAGGCCTTTTGGCTCCTGTTGTTCCGAAGAAAGGCCCCGTTTAAGCGGAGGCTGCCTGCCACGGCAAAATGTTAAATGTCACACGTTAAATGTGCACTTTTCTGTAATTGCTTTTGTTAAAAAAAAAAAAAAATTCAAGTACGGGGCTCCTAACACAGCACCGTGCTGAGGGCTGGAACCGTACCGAGCACCAGCTTGGGTAAGTGGACACCTCTGCTCTGCCTCTAGCCGTACATACAGACTCTTCGGTGCCCATGCTCTGCACGAAGAAGCCAGAAGGCTGTGATTGTGAAAATAAACCCAGTTCCTCTAAGATCAATATTAGCAAATATAGACAGTGGAATATGGTGGTTTTTTTTTTTTAATGAAAGGATCAAAATCTGCGTCCAGCTTCTCGTCAGATGTAATAGTCTATTAACATGTAACCCACATTGGACCTGGTTAACTAGAAAAGAGAGGCACATTATACAAGAGTATACGGGACATGTGTAGTTCTTGTTGACAAAAAGGGTGTTCCTGGTGGCTTTGCTATTTAGATTTGTAACTGATATGCACCTACTGAGAATAGAATTGAGGACTCAGAAGGCCACAAAATTATCCGGGCCAAATGTTTTCTTTTCTTTTCTTTTCTATGTCCAAACGAGCTTGGAGTCCCAGCTAGGTGATCTGCCGTGACATGCCTCTCAACACCTAGTGCCCTCTCCCCCTTCACCCCTCTGTCTTGCTTTGTGGCCCGATGCAAATATAGCCTGACCCATCTCACCACAGGCTTGGAGTCTGGAGTGCACAAGCCGGCAGATGATGCTCTGGGCATAGACTGCCGGGGATCAACGCGCCACGCTGCCCGACAGCGACCCCGTCCGTCCACCCGTGGCCTCGCACCCCCGGTCAGTCTCAAGTGACCTGGCTCAGAAGCTTGAGGACCTGCATCTCCCCGCGCGCTACCCAGAACCCGAACGCACGCGATTCTTCCCCAGGGGCAAAAGTCCCGCTGCTGGGCACAACTGGGTCAGACAAGAGAGGAACGTTAGTTTATTGGACTCTGGTCTGGAAGGTTCCAGGCTCCGGGAATATGCGCGCAGCGTAGCGTGGGGTCAGCTAAGGCTGGAGCTAAAGGAGCCATGTGCACGCTCTCGACGGGCGGCGGCGGCTGAAGAACAAAGGCCCACGTGCCTCCCCCACCCACGCCCGGCACGTGTGCGCTGGCTTTGTTTGGTCCTCACTGTCTGGGTGCGGGACGCTGGCGGTGCCCGAGGCAGGTGGGCCGTGGTAAATCGCTCTCTACCCGCCCACTCCAAATGGCTTCCTCCCATCCCCCCACCCGGTTCCGGCAGAGCAGTTGCTATGGGTTACCAGGGCGGTTGCCATGGGTTACCCAACCAAGGAAGTGGGAGCATGCGTGGGATGGCAGGAGCTTGCGGGCTGCTGAGCCGAGGCCCATGGGGGTGGGGGCTGAGCTATAAAGAAGGCCCAGGTAAGAGACAAGATCCCCGCGCTGTGCCACGCAGAGCCTGCGGGATTCGGCAGCATCTCTGCTTCTCGATAGTTTAAAGCAGAGTGGATTCCGCAGAAATTTTTGTAGCTTAGTGTTCTCTCCCTCTTTTCTAATTTATCTTTTGAAAATAAGTCTTTGGAATTTTGAAGGAAAAGGGTCATGAACTACAAGAGTTTGCGCTGCTAAAATAAATTAGTGTCCAATGCACTGTTTTTAACAAGGACCTAGAAGTTTCCAGCAAGAGGAAAAGGGTTTGACTTAAAGGGTTGACAATGATGACTGGCCTGTAAAATGCATCCAGCCAAGAACAAAGCCCCAAATCCGTTGTTGTAAATGTATCAAAATCCAAAGGAATTGTTTCTTTACATGCTAAATTATTTTTAGCTCCTTTTTATTAAAATGTCTGCACTTCTTGACTTGACTTGCAAAGAAAACCGTATCTCTGCCTTTAATGAATGTCAAGTTGCCACAACTAAGTTCAGACATTTTTTTTGCTTGAAAATGTGTTCATAGCAAATTAAGAAATGGTTTTCTTCCGAAACGAAACTGTATTGAAATAAATGTTTTCTCTGTGGAAAAGACAGCATTGTGCTCATCCAGCACCAGCTAACTAATTTAAGTATTAAAAGGAAGACGATTTAGAAACAGAGTAAGCCTTCCTAATTTTTGTACTTAAAAAAAAAAAATTAGGCCTTTCATGAAAATGGCTCAATCCTGCCAACCTTATTATACACATTTAACCTAACGGGCCCTTAAAGAAAGGCTGAAATAAATAAAGAAGCGGGGTTCAAAACAACATCCAGCTGGATATAAGATGGATAAACTGAACAAATCTGATTAAATTCTTAATGTCGTGTAAGAAGTTTTATGCTTTTGCTTCTCTGCGTTTGCTAATAACTTGTTTGTATGGGATTGTTAAATTGAAGTAGACCTGAAGAGCTCTGGCAAAAATATATTTAGTATCTTAAGGAATGACAAATGATTGAGGACAAACATTTGTGGTTTCCCCTAGTGGTTTTTTAAACTGAAAATTTTAACTAGAGTGAAAAATCACTTTTTTAGCGAAGGCGACTTTAACTCTTAAGTAACAGGTTGTTGACTCTCACTGCCGACACCTTCAGCCACCTATAAAGCCAACAGTACAACAAAATACAGAGGATTATGACCTTCCCCGTGCTAAGTCCTACACCTGCAGAAAACTCTAGAAAAATGGAGTTTTGCTGAATGTAAACCATAAGGCATCTGGAATTAGGATTCTTAAGGCTTAATTAGAAAGAGCGCGGAACGTATCCTCTGCCTAGTTACATGCCACATACTTCACTGCTTGTTTTCCTACAGACCTGAGTGTATAAAACAAAGCATGGGACCCACTGGAAGCGGAAGTTCATCTAAATATCTCGGCCCCAGAAAGGCGGTGTGAAGCAGCTCACGCTCAGCTGGTGAGAGCCAGAGCAGAGCAAACACGACTGCCCCGAGCAGTACCCCAAGCCTACCAAAGCTCTTCAGTAAGACATTACCAGTAAGTGAAAAAAGAAACATATTCGCCTGTGTAAAGTAAGTGATCGGACAAAGGTTTTTTTGTTTTGTTTTTTTCATGTTTAATGTGAAAACAGTGACTGGGGAGTTTACAGCGAAGACACGAAGCATCACGTCACAATAACTTCGAAGGTTATGCCACCAAGAAGTAGTATGATAACTGATGTCACGATCTATGCTTTCCAAGAAATGCCGTAAAACATAAATGATAGGGATTCATCTCTGCTGCTGAGGAGTGAGGGCTGCTCTGAAACTTTACATGCAGCTGCGGGATGTAATCAGTTCCTTTTGGCATTAAAATAAAGACAGTTAGAGGACACGGTCAACAGGATCTAAGACATAAATCAAAATATTTACAGACATTTAATAATATTTCAGACAGAACTTTAAAAAAAATCATTCTTATTCCAAGTTGAATGTTTGTTTCTTTTTTTTTTTTTTAACCAATTCTCTGTAACAAGCATCTCAAAGGACAATTCAGTAACTTTTATTAATACAATAACTCTCAAGCACTCAAGGAAACGGCTGCATTGTGCAGCAGCTTCCGCACGGAGAGGGGGAGCCATTCCTTGGAAGCAACAAGTTATCCCGCTTAGGGGAGAGCTCCTTCCACTGGCTCCCGCAGGCGCCTGGGAAGACTCTGGGGAGCCCTTGGCTCACTATCCCAGGGAAAATGTTGCCTCGCCTGAAACTGGAAGCTCATGGCGGACCCAAGACGTCTTATCTTTGAGCCACTTTAAAAAAAAAAACGCTATTTTTTTTTTCAAATTAAGCCAATCTTCTGGGAGACGCCTAAGAAGAAAGGGCTTCTACAACATGAGCTCTGAAGTTAGCAACCCAACTTCCGCTCCCAAACTACTGAAATATTTATGAGAAAAATTAGCTCTTATAAAAACCTTCTTCTAACTGAAAAAAATGAACAGGGAGGAGCCAGCCCCGACGGAAGTTACCTGGTGACTTTTTTTTTAATGTACATTTTTTGTTTAATGACAGAAAATAAATCATAAGCTAATGATTCTAATTGCACAATGGTAAAAGGATGACTTGTCGCTAGAACCCGTGCTTCCACTGATTTCGGACGGTGAGAATGTATTTCTAAATCTGTGAATGGTAAATTTAAGCAAAATTACAAAGACTTGTTTTTTTCCCTCCTAAGATGTAATTTTTTTTTTTTTTTTAGTACATCTCTATTTGTGAGACACATTTTTCATTTACACGTGATACGGTATGCTGGAAAGCTTAAATACTCTTAAATATTTCAAACAAATACCTGAAGGCAAAGTATTTTCCAGAGAAGTCCCCACGAAACGAGAGCCGCGTGTCAAGAGAGGCAGGCAGTCTGCTGAGCCGCGGCTCCGTGCTCTGGCTCCAGCCACAGTTTACAGCAACTGCCTCATCAATACAGCAAGGATGCCCTGTCGGGCTTTAAATGCACCTAGCTCTTTACAATTCAGTTTAGACCAAGTGTGTATATATAGCATAACTCATTTCACTGGAGAGCAGGATCGTATTTACAAGTATGGGATAGCAATAAAGGGTCGTATGGCATTCACAGACCTTACAGCTTCACCCAGAAGCTTGGCCAGAGTCGGACAACATAAAACTAATAATAATAACCCACCACTTTAAGAATTTCACTACCTAGGATGCTGACAGTGGCATTGGGTGAGAATCTATTACAAGCAAGCATTCCTTCTGGCTGGGCACAATCCGGTTCCTAAGGTGGTAGCCCTGGAATTCCTTCTCAGGACTCCTGCAGAGCTGGGCTCGGTTTACATCCACTGCTGTCATCACTACTGTGTCCAAGCCCAGAGGATGAACTGGAAAAGAAGAGAGGGGGAAAATAATAAAAAGAGGAAATTGGTTTTCACAACACACTCAAAGCCTGAGTAACAGAGGGGAACTTTAATTATCTCCAGTCACAAAGAGAGACAGGAAATTTGGACTTTTAATTAGCCATTTGGAGTGCAGTTGGATATTTTTTTAGCTAGATAATTTAAACGCGAATAATTCAAGTCTGACTAAATGAAAGTCACATAATCAGAATGCAGATAATTGAATTTCTGCTGCATTCATTAATTCAGTGTGGAGGTGTGTGTGAAGACCACTATGATGAGCTGTCACAGCTCAATAAAATCTCAGTCAATTAATTTTTTCATTATCTTACTATTACATCAACAAAAAGCAAAATGTGTCTGTGTATATATATATATGTGCACACACATGGACACTGTGTTATATAAATGTGTCTGTTAAATCAAAGCGCAAAGGGATACCTTTCAGAATCATACTCCACATCAGTGTCTTTCTTCCCTTCTTCATCTTCTTCGGGGAACCGTCTGTTCATCAAGGCAAACTTGTGAATGGCGTCTTCCACCGAGTACTTGGTCTGCCCAGAAACACATGCTTCAATGTCCTCGGAGTTCAGATGGCTCTGCAGGAAGAGGTGGAGGCTGCTATCGGAAAGCAAGAGTGCATTCTGCAGGACTCTGTGCCAAAAGAGGAGAGAGAGAGAGAGAGAGAGAGAGAGAGAGAGAGAGAGAGAGAAGGAAAGAAAATAACTGGTGATCAGACAGGGGCAGAGACGGGTGGAAGGCAGGCAACCCTTACAAACTGTACTACTGATCTCTTCCCTAGGAGAACTTTACCCCGGTGCCGGGCTCTGCCCACTAACGGCACGGAAGCAGATGCTAACTCTTACTCAATTATTTGGAATCTTAGGTGAGTAAAAACACAAAGCTAATGGTTGAGAACATCTGTTAAAAGAATAACTTCAAGGACATTTCTTCAATTTAACCATCTGTGAGGACCATGTGGATTAATTATGGGAATATTTTGCTTACGTGGTTATAAAAATTTATTCTACTTTTAAAAATTTATGGCCAATAGCACGTGAGTGCGGCAGTTATTGGACAAGCTGTCAAGAAACATCAAAACTTTCAACTACTGTTAAAACTATATGAAACGTTAAATACACTCCCCAGCACAATCTGCACCTTAAGCCTTTACTGGCGCACTGTGTACATTAGCACAAGGTGACAAGGGTTCCTTTGAGGTGGCTTTCCTAATACCTAAAGCCGACTAGAAACTTCTGTAAAGTCCTCAGCAGCAATGCGTCTCTATATTGCCAAAATAGTAACCAGGTAAACTTGATCCCAAGCCATTTTCCCAAGGAGGCCAAGGTGGTGCTAAAGACACACTTGTCGTCCAACAGGACAGACTGAAGCTTATTATAAAGACAGCACTCATTTCAGCCAACGCATGAGAACCAGATGGAAGATTAAAATCAAACCCTGCAGCAGGAATCTAGCGTGGTCAAAGCAAATTCATACCATCAGCCTCATGTGTGTTTTTCTGGAGTGTCCCAGAACAAGGAATCAGGTCAAAGTATCCCGTCACATTTCACTGAAAACTGGCTTCACATCCTTTTAGCAAATATTTTTTATATATAATAATAAGTCTCTATTAACAGTTTAGTGGTGATATCACAAGAGATACCAGAACCACAATGTATGATGTAAAGGCCAGACCCTACAACCCACAAGTCATTTTGCCTGACATGGGATTTTCTCAGACACAGACTATGAAAACTAGGTCATACCTTTCAGGCCAAATGAGCACTGCCTTGTATCCTGCACGTTTAAACAAGTTACTAGAAAAGCAATTCTTTTCTAGTCGTTAACAGCAATACTGTTAAATACCAAGCACATCACAATACCACATCTTTCTCTTCCAAAGAACACAATCATTTCTTGAAGAAGGCACATGTCTACAAACATGCAAAACCCAGCCACCCCCTTTGCTTCGACAGATCTACAAAGTAATTTGAGGGGAAAGGGGTGCTTTGTTAAGAACAAAAGCAATAGTACTGTGCTGTGCAAAGAGAAAATCTCAAAGAATCTAAGTGTTCAACTCTGCGTCCTCTGGCCTGGTTCTCCCAGAGCAGGGCCCTGCTGCCTGATAAAGGCGCGTTCGTCACACAGGAAAAGCCTCTGCACTAAAGCCCATCTTCCTCATTTACAAGTGCTTTCTAATCACGTCCCAAATAATTCAAATTAGGAAAGAGTTTTATGGCAACAAGCCCCTGCTACAAACTTGGACCCGCTGTGACGTCCTAGCCGAGCGTTTCCAGTGGCCGCCTGTTGGTAGCTACCCACCAGCCACAGGACGAGTGGCTGTTCACAGGATTGTACATAAGGCTTTGTTTCTGTTGGAAATGTGTTTTATTTTCTCTATAAAATAATGGGTGATCTTTAAAATTGATTTTAGATGGTTTGAGGCATTACAGCACAGAAGTAATGCACGCTAATGGCAACGATATTGGACACAAATTCATTTCAGCTTTATTTCATGTCTAAAGCAATTCTACTGAGCCTTGAATGGCTCACGTGCTGTTATTAACTCGCTGGGTACCTAACGCATGGGCACCGCAAACAGAAGTGATCAGCGTCCAGGCTGATGGAGACCTCAAGGCTACCGGCCCTTTTCTTCTGCCATAATTCAATTTCCAATTTGACTGTACATTAGGCGCCTCAGTTCCCAGTTTTCTGCTGAATACTGCCACCTGGAGGACATGAAGGGAAGGAGCGAGAACAGTTCCACAGGAAGAAAGAAACATATTCAGGATGGCCTGCCTGAATAATATTCACAGGGCCTAGAGAGTGCAGATCCAACTGGCCTGCGGAGCAGGGTTTTATTTTTTTAATTCTTGCATCTTGGTGGCTAATTTTAGGCCACCAGGTCTGCAGGGGTATAAATTTGAAAGTAACAAAGAAAAAACTACTTTAGGATATATTCATGTCTTCACTTTGCAGACGGAGAGTTTACAATGTAAAATTTAAAATATACATTTTTAGAGTCCGGAGTGGCGGCGCTCCCCTATAATCCCAGCTCCTGGGAAGCTGAGGCAGGAGAATCAAGCTCCAGGCTAGAGGCCAGAACAACAAACACTGCGAGGCCATCTCAAACAACAATAACAACAACAATAAATATTTTTAATTTTAAAAATGTGACCTTTGGGAGGACCGGAGGGCACTGTGCCTCCTCCGAGTGACAGTCACTTTGCCAGCGTCGAGCCCACCACTGTAAGAGAAGAAAGAGCCTCTGCTCTCTGTGGTCATATCTGCCACGTTTTCCCCCAAAAAGCCTAACAATAGAAAATCAACTTCAAGCCTGCTTTAAAGAGTACGTTGTAAAACAATCAATAAACCATGGTTGATAGAAGCCTCCATAACAATAAATGCATAGTCTGGATATGGTGGGACACGCCTTTAAACCCATCACTTAGGAGACAGAGGCAGGCAGAGGTCTGTGAGTTCAAGACCAGCCTGGTCTACACAGTGAGTTCTAGGACAGCTTGTCCTACATATTAAGACCATCTATAAATCAATCAATTAATCAATCAATCAATCAATGTAGTTATTTCCAAGCCTTTATACCACAACTTTCACAACTCAGCCTACAGAATTTTAAAGGAATTTCTGAAAATATATTTACAATGCAAGTTAAAAGTTGCCCCCCCCCCATGGTAACTATGCTAGAAAAAACAAGGCCTGCTTTTCCTCTGCATAGGACACAGTGAAGTCTAGTTTTCCTTAATGGGATTTTATGAAGCATATTATATAGTGGTTCAGTTGAAGAACAATATAGTTTACAAAATCATTTAATTCTACGGATGCCCCAGATCTTCTGATCTCTGTCCATATGATGCTACACACATCCATATCGTGTGATCTGATGTTGAAAAAGAAAGTTAGCTCAGCCTATTTAACTTCTCACCAAGACAGAAATAACTTAAACCTACAAACTTTCATTCAAAGATATTCATAATCTATGCTGTGGTGCCCTCTATTGAACATAAAGATTTATATAAAAAAATTATATGCGTGTGTGTGTGTGTGTGTGTGTGTGTGTGTGTGTTTTGTGGGGAGTGTCTCTCTGTGCGTATCTGTGTGCGTGCCTATATGTATGTATTTTTTTGTTTAAAAAAAAAAAAACTTTCCCACTGTAGTCAGTCGTGGTGGCATACACTTAATAAAGCCAGCACTGAGGGGTAGAAGCAGGAGGATGACATGTTTGGGGTCATTCTCCATTACGTAGGCAGTTCAAGGTCAGCCTGGGCTGTCCTAAAACAAAAAAAAAAAAAAAAAAAAAAAGAAGAAAAATTATGTAACACCACAGTCTAACTGCAGGTTATGTTTGCTATCACCGGGAAACATTCTATACACAAGATTTGGCTCCCGTTCATAGCAATTAAACCTAAGAAATTAGTAGGGCTTCTATCACAGTTGGAGACTTATGAGCTTATAACTCCAATCTATAACTTTATGTCTCTGTTGCTATTATAAGAGCTTACGACTTATAATTAGGAGAACGAATACGAAAAGAAAATTACAGTCACAAGGGACAATGGATGTTTGGAAATTCAGTCACGGTGACCAGTTCAGCCGGCAGTGGCCACCCTGCTGATCATAAACAGCAGTGCCCAGAACATAGGGCCTCTTCCTTTCCTACAGCTTGTACAGCTGAGACAGCCCCACCAGCCATGACTGGTACGAGCTGAGACAAAGCACCTACAACTTCAAGCCTGCACAAGATCAGCACATGATCTTCACTGACAGCCAGTGAGAGAAACGAGTCTCCAATCCCTCTGTAGTTAGTAGTCGGCCTGAATCTGCACTGTGCCCATATTAAGTATATATTATTACACAAATGACCTTAACAATGAAAATTTCATTTTACATTATACACGCATACATATGCAGAGGTATTTTGCTTTCCGTGGAATTTTAACAACTTAAAAATTTACATAAAAATCAAATTTAAATCTATGCTTATTATAGCCTGTAACCGGCCTACGTCCTCTTTAATGTTATTGAGTCCAGGGGCCTCACACCAAGTGAGGGATTGGCTGCAGCCGGATGACCCTACTTAACCGGGAAGCAGTCAGCGCCACAGAGGGGACACCGAGGTGTGCTCAGGCGAGGCGCTGGTGTGCTTCTCGACAGTCGGCTACCACTGATGCCAAACTGGACCGGGCAGGAAAGGTGGGCCGCAGAGGAACGTGACACCCAAACCATCTGTATCACTCAGCCACTGGGCCCAGTCCAAAGCCAGCTGCAACCGTCTCTCCTTTTTTCTTTCTTTCTTTCTTTCTTTCTTTCTTTCTTTCTCTTTCTTCCTTCCTTCCTTTCTTTTCCTTCCTTCCTTCCTTCCTTCCTTCCTTCCTTCCTTCCTTCCTTTCTTTCTTTCTTCTGTGTGTCTGGTTGTGTGGAGGTGTGCATGCCACAGGAGAGAGAGCACAAGATCCACAGGACAGCTCCCCGAAATCCGCTCTCTCCTTCACCTCCTGGGTGGGGCCCAGGGCCCCAACTAGAGTCGTCTGGCTTGGCTGCAAACACGTTTACCTGTTTTTACTTTATTTTTTTATTTTTAAATTAGATCTATTCAGTTTATTTTTGTGTATGTTGGAAATAAATTCTCATATGCCATACTTAGGAGTCCCGTCAGAAAGCTGTCTGCTCTGTGACTGGATCCTAAGACGACAACCGATATCCAACTTCCTACATGTTTGCATGTGTACCATGTGCATATCAGGTGCCCAAGGAGGCTGGATGTGGCCTTGGAGTCCCTTGGAACTAGAGCTGGGAACTGGACCTGGGTCCTCTGGAAGATCAGGACATGCTCTCTCTTCCCCACTGAACCCTCCCTCCAGCTCCCAGATCAAGTTTTAATTAATTCAGACACGGCAGCAAGAGCTCCCAAATGCAAGTGGAGGGAGCTTCTAGGGAAGAACAATGTTCAGCGCTCTCCGTTCAGTCCTAGACTGTGCCTGTGCCTACGTCCCGGGCACACAGCGGTCGGGTGAAAGGTCAGTCAGCACCCACTTTTCAGAGTCCTTTCCAAGCAGTTAACTGTCCGAACAACACCACTCCCAGCAAGGAGAGCGATGTGCTGGCCACACCACTCTACTCCACGGACAACCAAAGGGATTAGGGGACTCAAACGAACCTGGGGTCTGCAGCTCAGAAAATATCGAGAGCCAGGGCTGATGGGAGACTTAGACCCATGTTCCTTGAGCTCTCGAAGCAAGATGTTCTCCTCTGTGACGTGTGTCAAACAAAGCCAATGAACGAACAGCTAAACAATACACAGTACAAAACACCTCACCTCTGCCGCAGGTCGACCCCCACGAGGGGCAGAGGTCAGTACACCTACTGTGATGTCGGTACACCTACTGTGAGAGTGAGTACAGTGCTTAAACACAGTGCAGGGAGCAAACACCGGAAGCTGGGCATGGTGGCGCACACCTGTAATCCCAATTTGGGCAGGCAATCAGGACCAGACTCAAGTACACAGGTTTGAGGCCAGTGTAGACGGTATGAGACTTTTCAAAGGCCAGTGAGAGAGAAGTGATCAATGGTCTGGATTTCCCTAGTGACAGAAGCACAGATACTTGCTGTCCCTGAACCTGCAATAGCCCAACACCACCCCTCCCCCTCCCCCTCCCCCATACCCCCGGGGCTATGGGATTCCCCCTTACAACCCCCACCCCCACCCCCACTCCTGCCCACCCCCCAGGCCAGTTTCCATGGAATCTAGAATGGAGGCTGCTCTGCAAATGTGAGCTCCATCTTAAAGGAGACAGACGCCATCGGCCATCGGCCACCTGGGGACCTTAGAGACTACAATTACCAGAGCTTTCCCTAGGAGCTGGAAAGATGGCTCATGGGTTAAGAGCGCTGGCTGATCCCCCAGAGGATCTGGGTTTAATTCCCAGCACTCTCAGGCAGTTCCCAACTGCCTATAACTCCAGTTTCAGAGGATTTGACACAGGCATCCACGCAGGCAAAACACAAATATACACGAAATAAAAATACTTATATTTTTAAAATAATATTAAAACATAATATGTATTATTTATATATAAATATATAAAAATATTATTATAATAATATAAAAAATTGTCCCTAAGTGAAAAATGATGAAGGTCTTGACTAGTGCTTGGTTCTGTCACACCTGTGACATGACAAAGGACCCTGCTGTCACGTGTTCAGACTCAGCTCATCTAACAGTTCCTCTGGGCTCTTTTCACGGGGATCTTTCCCGAGTCCGTCTCCCCTGCCTCAGTTCATCAGTTCCCAGCATTCTGTGTGTCCCAGGGACCTCCTGGAAAGGCACCATGCCAATCTAATAGAAACAAACATTAATATTCATGTGCACACTTAACACCCAGGCCCTTTATAAGCAAGCCTGTGGGAGAAAGCAGCATGCTATTTCAGACCAGCTCGGGGTCCTGTTTAGTGAACTCAAAAAGAGATCATTTCAGAACCAAAGTCACTAGAGGAATGGAGAGTTGGGGCCCTGCCTCTAACTGGTACTCGCCTGACTCCTCATCTAGAAGATGGAAAAACAAGGTCACAGCTGTTTCAGCCCTGAGTACTAAAATAATAACTGCCAACACTCAGAAGAGAGGTTGTCAGACACTGCCCTAAGTGCTCGCAGCCCTTGGCCCCCTTAACTGTCTCAGCCCTCGTGGGGGAAGGGCTATCACTGTCCCCGTTTTATAGATGGGACAACACAGGCCCAGAGAAAGACTCCCAGCTACTAAGGCGGCAGATCCAGGATTTGAACCCCAGCAGCTCAGCTTCAGAATCTGTGTGGAAACCAGGGAGGGGCAGGCCTCCTATCCTGGTGCTCTAGGCAGGGGTGAGACAATGGAAAGTTCTAGTGGCCTGGACTCCAGGCAGCTCCCGTGGAAGCGTGCCCCATCGCAGAAATCAGAGCCAACCTACGGAGACCACTCAGACGACACACGCACTTGACAAACGGCCCTCGGCAAGGACGAACTGAGCCATGCAATCAGAGAAGGGCCTTCAGCCTGTCTGTCCTAACTGCTGAATCTGAAGCTAGTTTCAAAGAGGCGCTTCCTGTAAACACAAGGCACACTCATCTCCTGGGAAACTGTACTTCTGTCAGCCAGACTCCTGTGTAACTTGTATCTGTTTTACCTTTGTGCTGTTTGTTTGGGTTGGACGTTGTTTTGTATTTGTTTGACAAGGACTGGCCTGGAACTCACTGCAAAGCTCGACTTGGCCTCAAACTCACAGAAATCCTCCTGCCTCAACCTCACAAGTTCTTCCATTAGAAGTGTAAGCGGGCGCTATATCTACTTTACTCTTAAGAGACCATGTGTTTATTCTGATTCAGACACCCATTGTTTGCAGGCTCTGTTCACATCTGTACCATTTGATGCCAGCCACAAGATGGCGCTCTAATACAGGATATGAATCTATGTGGCCCGCAGCCCAGCATCACTTCAGAGTCGTAATCTCCCACACAGACCCCCTCTGCCCACATCCCTTGCCTGGTGTAGACCCTTACTTACTTTCTGAGGAAATCTTCCAAGCCCTGGCGGCGCTGGTCGACATGCTGGCGATTGTTCATGTTGAAAAATAGGTTTTTAGATGGAAGTTCTGGTAATTGTCTGATAAGAAAGAAAACAGTCAATCAGCAAATCACAGTGACTTAGCTACAGACATCCCTCAAAGTGAAGGCACGCTGTGCACGGTAATAATTGTCACACAGCTATCGCCTAATTATCGTTGTATAATATTAATTTAAAGGAAAATCTGTCTTTAAACACTTCTGGGGCCATTCGTGATTAATATCCATAAAAGCTGGTAAAGTTACGAGATGGATATTAAATTCAGGTGCAGTAGGCACAGAACTGATGAGAGGGAGCAAGCCTGCGCCTGTTCTTACCTCCTGCATCTTAATGCTATCAACTTTCAGAACCAGACTGTCGTAGCTAGGCCCGGGAGTTTAAACCGTACGTCACTTACACCAGCAACGCGTTGCTTTGGAGTCTTTGCCGCAGCCACACGAACTCTCTATACCTTCTTCTTACACAAGACGTTTTCATTGTAAAACACATGCTATTCGTCTGTAAGGAAACAGAAAACCATGAGCCTCACCTAGGGGGAAAAGCACTTTCTCATGTACATACATACACATACTAGGTAGTATTCGAGCCATGGAACGTGTGCATTTATGTGTGCACTGCAAAATCTTTCATGTAACTCGTCAGTCTCAGCCCCGAAGAAGCCGCCACGATGACATGAAAGAGCAGAGTTAGCCGTGGGCAGGCGTGGCCCACCCCTGACCAGAGTCCTGAAGGAGACCTGGACTCTCCTAACTACAAGCATTGTTCCCAAAGATGGGTCATTAAGGAAAACCCTAGTGGGCATGGTTGCCCGACCTGTCATCTCAGACTCAGGCAGGAGGCAGGAAGACTGGGTTCAAATCCCGCCTGGATGGCACAGTGAGATCCCATCTGGATAAACATACACAAGTGCTAAACCGTGCAATACTCAGGTGCGGCCACTGCAGCTTTCAAGCCATCCTGAGGCGTGTGTGGGTCAGAACTGACTTCCTGCTGCTCTTCACAACGCATCACAGACCTCTGCATCTCAACATGGACGCCACCTGTCCCTGGGAACCCTAAAGTCACTGCTCAGCTACACAACACCTTCCCACCCTACTAGACAACGGGAGGGAAGGGTGATCTGAGTGAGGAACCCAGCAGAGGCGCTCAGTGTCAATACCTACAACAGGCACAAAAGTCAGCCCTGGGTCTCCTCCAGGAAAATGACATCAGCGCTAGTTCCCTGAGTGGAACACACACAGGGTGGACATGAAGATGACCAGAAAGTACCCGGCAGGTAGAGTTGATACCATCAGGTGCCAGCCGCCTGTTTCCCTGCAGCAGCCCTGAGACGACTTAGGAAATAAACAGGTCTAAGTCCCCAGCCTAGGCTAAGCCGTAAAGCCACTCCTCTGGGTAAACACAGAAGGAGCAAATAGTGTCCTCTGGGTAAGTACAAAGCTGACAAACAGCTGTGTGTACTAGTTTCAAAAAACAAGGCCAACTCAGCTGAGTGTGGTGGCTCCCACCTAGAACCCAAGGACTCAGTGGCCAGGGCAGGAGGATGGCCACCTGTTTGGGGCCAGTTTGAACTACTGGGTGAATTTCAGAGTACAACTCTGTGTACAATCTCAACCACCCCTACGAAAACAAACAAACAAACCAAAAAACACCCTCTATTTTATATATTCATTTTAAACAAAGACCCACTTCATAATCATTACATTGCTAAATGAGAAATTAACTTTCGCTACTGAGAGCTTCATTATTTCAAAAACTATCCTGCCGGTGATGTCCGGCTGTTTTCTCGGAAATCTCAATCACTGTGTACATTTTGTTCATGAGCTGCCCCCATGAAACCCAGGGCAAAGTTCCCGGATGCAGGGAGGTGAAGAGACTCACCCGCAAAGGCCACAGCGCAACACCCAGCCACCTGCGCTGCCACGGAGGCAAAGCCTAGCAGAGGTGCAGATGGCATCGCCGCATTCTGAGGGACACCGTCGAAGCACAGCGCTCCTGACTAATGCACTCCTTGGGGGCCAAGGCAGCAGGCTGTGTGCACAGAGTCACGGCCCTAACAAGGTCCATCCTCTCAGCACCCTCTCCTCAGAGAGAACCAGGTCACCGCACAACGCAGGGGCTTCTTACTTCGCCAGGAGAGGCAGAACCCATTTAAATCCAGTCTCCGGGCACACGGTCATGGGTGTCGGAAACAAAAACCTACCTGATATTGATACCAGAATAAGGTCCATCTGTGAGTCTCTCAACCAGAGGACAGGGTCAGGGGAAGATACTTGAAGGGCCACCCAGCTCTATCATTACCGGGTTTACAACCCAAGAAAATACGGACATTCCAGAGTCCCCCTGGTTCCACATCCCTTGAGGTTCATCTGAGTGAAGGGATCCCCAGGGGATGCCCTCAGAGCTTACTAATGGACCAGCCAAAAGCCTCACTCTCCTGCCCACTTTTGTGTGTGTGTGTGTGTGTGTGTGTGTGTGTGTGTGTGTGTTTGAGACAGGGTTTCTCTGTGTAGCCTTGGCTGTCCTGGAACTTACTTTGTAGACCAGGCTGGCCTCGAACTCAGAAATCCTCCTGCCTCTGCCTCCCGAGTGCTGGGATTACAGGCATGCGTCACCACGCCCGGCTTCCTGCCCACTTTTAATTGTACCATGTGAGTAGGTCTGCACTGACTGACTCAGTCCCTCTAAATCCACATGCTTGTCTCGGCCACCGCCAAGCTTAGAGACTTACTATTGTCAACTGAGTATTACTTCAGAGAGACACCAGAACACAGAAGTAATTGTCCAGGGACATAGAATTTTGGGGTAAAGAGATACAGTATTAACCATTTTAGAGTAATATGTGATAATGCGTTTTATTACAACATTTTTATTTGTATGTGTAAATTTCTGAATTCATATCATGCAATTAGCACCAAATAATCTATATTTGATTATCTCCTGAAAATAATCAAATGTCATGATGCTCTGAAGTATGTGATGAGCCCACAAACACTCTTAGAAGCAATTAGATAATTAAAATAACTAAAAAATTCAATTTTGTTTCAAATGCTTATTCTTAGGGGCTGAACTGAGGGCTCAGTGGTTAAGAGCACAGACTGCTCTTCCAGAGATTCTGAGTTCAATTCCCAGCAACCACATGGTGGCTCACAACCATGTGTAATGGGATCCGATGCCCTCTTCTGGTGTGTATGGAAACAGCCACAGTGCACTCAAATGCTATTTTTTTTCCATTCCTTTGGGCCCCCACATCTGATTCAAATGTCTATTCCTTTTTAAAAATACTTAATTCAGCTGGGCAGTGGTGGCGCACGCCTGTAATCCCAACACTTGGGAGGCAGAGGCAGGCGGATTTCTGAGTTCAAGGCCAGCCTGGTCTACAAAGTGAGTTCCAGGACAGCCAGGGCTACACAGAGAAACCCTGTCTCGAAAAAACCAAAAAAAAAAAAAGTAAAAAAGTAAAAAATACTTTATTCATTTAATTTCCTGTGTATGTGTGTGCTCCTCAGTGTATGTCGGTGCACCAAGTGCCTGCAGAGCCTGAGGACATTAGAAGAGAGGCTGGACCCCTGAACCTGGAGTTCCAGCTGCGGTGAGCCGCCATGTGGGGGCTGGGACTGACTCCCAGGTCCCCTGCCAAAGCCAGTGCTCTCAACTGCTGAGCCATCTCTCCAGCCCAAATGCCTATTCTTATATGCTCATAACTTTGCACACAGAATGCATCTTCGGTGTGAGCTTTTGCATAAAACAAAAGCAAAATAAAAACATCTGTGGCTTAGAAAATAACCACAAAAAGAGAAAAACGGGGCGGGGGCAGTGCAGAGTTTTTATACCTAACTTATTTTCTAAATTGGGGACTCTTGAAGGAAAAGTTTTTAGAGTGGTGTTCAGACTTCCAGTATTCCAGATGAATGGTGTCTCTTCACTTGTGCCAGATACATCAGATGTTTGTGCCTGATACAGTCCGAGATGCAGACGGCCGGGTGAGACAGGAAAGAATGTATCTTCAAAATGAGCCAGCGAGCCAAGTGTCTGCCCCGCCTCCTGTCTGCCCCGCCTCCTGTCTGCCCAGCCTCCTGTCTGCCCAGCCTCCTGTCTGCTCTGCCTGTCTTTTCCAGGAGTTCTGAGGTACAAATGCTGGTGTCCCTTTACAAACTCTCGGCTGCTCCTGCTCCTCAGCAGCAGTGGGAGCCGCAGCACAGCCACCGTGGGATATTTCCACGTGGCCCCATGCAGGACAAGTTGCTGGCCTTGTTCAGGACACGCACAGCAGACTCCGCACCAAACAGGCATTTCCGAAGCTTATGGCTCAGTGTTATTTCCACTTGGGCGAATGCTGCTTCTACTTGCTTCCTCTTTGTCTAATGACTCAAAATCTAGGCTAAGGAAAACTAATTGTGCACAGTCATTTCCAAACTTCCGATTCTATATATAAAATAGGGCAAGGTATAAAGGAACATATGAATAAAAATACTATAGGAACCAGGAGGTGGTGGCGCACGCCTTTAATCCCAGCACTTGGGAGGCAGAGGCAGGAGGATTTCTGAGTTCGAGGTCAGCCTGGTCTACAGAGTGAGTCCCAGGACAGCCAGGGCTACACAGAGAAACTCTGTCTCGTAAAGACCAAACAAACACACACACACACACACACAGACACACATACACACACACACACACACACAAAACCTATAGGAACCAAGTAGTGGTGGCACATGTCTTTAATCCCAGCACTTAGAAGGCAGAGGCAGGCGGATTTCTGAGTTCAAGGCCAGCCTGGTCTACAAAGTGAGTTCCAGGACAGCCAGGGCTACACAGAGAAATCCTGTCTTGAAAATCAAAAAAACAAAAAACAAAAACAAAAATACTATAGTAAAACCTCCTACCATGTGCTAATCTAAAATAGTTAATACTGTATCTCTTTTCCCCAAAATTCTATGTTCTCTCCAAATTTAAGATTTACCAAATAATATATTATCTTGAAATATAATATCACGGGCTAGAGAGATGGCTCAGTGGTTAAGAGCATTGGCTGCTCTTCCAGAGGTCCGGAGCTCAAATCCCTGCAACCACATGGTGGCTCACAACCACCTTTAATCAGATCTAGTGCCCTCTTCTGGCATGCAAGTATACGTGCAGGTAGTGCTCTCATATACAAACAAACAAACAAACAAATATATTTTTAAAAAAGAAAAATATAATGTCACAAAGAAATACAACTGATGAGTTACACTCTTTAGCCATTCATTTTTAAAGTATTCACATCTTTATAAGTAAAGGTAATAAATATTGAAATATTAATATTTTAAACAAGTGCAATATGAGCTTCAAAGAAGCAACTCTTCAATTCCCTGCTTCATTTGTGATACAAGCTTAGCTACAATCACCGCAGCTCAGTTCTCTGAATAAAGGAGGTTTTTCAGTTCTTAGTATCATTCTGTCACGTAAAATGTTCACCGCTTAAAACCTGTTTCCTACTGGCTGTGCACTTACGTGAATGCATATCTCGTAGTCGATGTAAGAGTGCCAGAAGTCCTCCTTCTGAATCCTGGGGTCTCGGACCCAGACACTCACGAACTCCTGTAAGGGCATCGGGAACAAAGACCGCTGTCAGGATTACGGAAAGGGCCGGAAGGAGCCAGGGCAGAACTGGAGGTGCCAGCCAGTGTGCTCGGCGTCCCTCGGGAAGAGGGAAGTAGAGATCATGAATCAGGTGTCACCAGAGTCCAGAAAACACTCTGCCACAAATGGAAACGTTTAAATAATGCAAAGCTGAGTGGAGAGAGTGTCCATGGCCGGCGTGTTAGGGGTATCGGGAGCAAATCAAGATGGTTCTAAAACTGGCCCTTCATGCTAAACCTCTGAAAAATAAGCTGCCTTCGCCTCAGCTTCTCAGTGCAAGTTACTAATACCATCCCCAATATCTATGACCTGTCAAGCAAATAAAGGTCACACATAAAGAGAAATAACAAAGGTCTGGCGAAAAGAAAGCACTGGGGCCACACTGTCCTGCCCAGCCTGGAGAACACGGCCACGGGAACCTAATAGAGGAAGACACACCCCCTCTCCCACAATGTTTAATTATATTTTCTATACACCAAGTCATTTCCCCTTTATCTTTGTGTTATGAGGAAAAGGGAAGTTTTCTAAAGCAGAGCCACAAGGGCGCGCCTGCACCCCCAGCACTCTGGGGGGGCTGGGGGGGTGGGGTGGGGACGGGAAGGAGTGGCATTAGGTCCAGACCAGGCTTAGCCACAGAGCCTGAGTTCGAGTCAAAACAACGAAATAAATTAGTAAGTAAACACATACTAATTTGTTTTTAAAGACAGTAAGAGTATAAGAAAGGAGTTGGAGAGAGCGCTTGTCGCTCTTCCTGAGGACCAAGGAGTCCGTTTCCAGCACCCACATGGTAACTCCACTTCCGGGGGAATTCGGCCCTCTCTTCTGGGCTGCCTGGGCACTGCAGGCTTGAGGTGCACGGATATACATGCAGAAAGAACACCTATACACATATAAAGATTTTTCTTTTTAAGATTCAAAAGAGAAGAGGGAGGCAGGCCATGGGTGTGGACAGACCTCTCTCCGTGGCTCACATAATAAACAAGAGGTTTTCCTCAGTCCGTAAGACACTTTCCAAAAGCAGAAAAGTAGTTCGTGTTTCCTGACAGCAACATTGCATCCAGCACATCTCGTCTTATAAAGCAGCACACGCTCTGATCCTGCTTTTGAGAAGGTGTCTCACACATGCCCTCAGGGTCCTAAGGAGGCAGAGGCAGGCAGATCTCTGGGAGTTCAGGGCCAGCATGGTCTACTGAGTTTCAGGACAGCCAGGGCTACACAGAGAAATCCCATCCTGAAAACAAAGAAACAATACAAATAAATAAATAAATCTGTTTGCCTGGCCAGTAGGAAGGGGGAAGCGGAGGGAATAAGGGAGAGGAAGAGAGAGATGGAGAGGGAGTTGGGGCTCAGAGCCATTCCACCCTGAACACACCCAATCTCATCAGATAGACAGGTTGGGGAGAGAAGGAAGTCTACAGTCTTCAGAAGATGACACCCCCATCCAAGCCTCCCAACCCTGCACACAGAAGGCTCCATCCTGGCTTTTTTTTTTTAAATATGTATGTATGTATGTATGTATGTATGTATTATGTATATAGCATGCCAGAAGAGGGTACCAAATCTGATTATAGGTGGTTGTGAGCCACACCATGTGGCTGCTGGGAATTGAACTCAGGACCTCTGGAAGAGCAGCCAGTGCTCTTAACCACTGAGCCATCTCTCCAGCCCTCCATTCTGGCTTTTATGGGCCTTTCTTTGACCTCTTCTAATTTTAAAAGAAATTATAACAGTTTCCCTGGCCCTCAAAAGTAGTGTTGTCCTTGGCACTATGCCTAGTGGAGGACTAAGGGGCGGTTTCCAATCACCATGTCCCGTGGGAGCCGCATTCCCACAGAGGGTATTGGTAGTACCAGTTTTCCACGAAGAGGTACACATTCTCGGATGAGTCGAACAGAAGCCAACTCTTTCCAGCCACTCAATGTCACACGTTAACAGAGATGGAAAACATCTGCCAGCACTGAAACGGTGGGGCCTCGCGAGCATCGTAAGCGGAAGTGGAAGCCAAGCACAGAGCCTCATGCTTAGAATCCCAGCACTCAGGAGGTGGAGGCAGGATTGTCCGGGAGTTCAAGGCCCCCAGCCTTATACTGAGTTCCAAACAAGTCAGGTACACAAGGTGAGACTCTGTCAACAAAGCCACAGCCAAAGAACTGGAAGGAAGGGCAGACGCACATCTGTGATCATCTGAACTGTAAACCCCACATCTGCCCAGACACAGCATCTTAGCAATGCACTGTAACAGCAGTCGAGTGGTTCTAACGTCAGCACATACATGCTTTTCTCACCGGAATTCTTTGCTGTTCCCCAGTGCTGGCATTCCAACTTGGACAGAATTTCTAGTCACAAAACTACAAATAAATCCTAGCTTGCCCATCTCCTAAAATGATGAGTTCACCAAGCCTCACTCTCTGCCTCCAGAAAATGGGAAGACTGCCCCCATTTCAGCTGTTAAACAGATGGAATAACAAAACACCACTGAAAACAACTGGGCTGAAAACATCTGGAAATGTTCCACTACAGCTAAGCAAACAAAGCAAATCACACCAAGGGAGAAGTTTAGCAACTCGGGGTGCTGGCATTAGGAGAAAAGAAACGCATGGTGGCCCTCGTCTTTAATCCCAGCACATGGGAGGCAGAGGCAGGGGGATGTCTGAACTCAAGGTCTGCCTGGTCTATGGGCAAGCGGGTTCTAGAACAGCCAGGGCTACACAGAGAACCCTGACTCAGAAAAAAAAAAAAAAAAAAAGAAGGGGAAGGGGAGGGGAGGGGCTACGAAGGGGGGGAAGAAAGAAGAAAATTAATCTAGGCCTTGTTAATGAAGGAGAAAATCCAGTTTCAGTATAAGGAAAAGAAACGAGGAGGGGGAAGAGAAATTAAAAAATTTAATCCCAGCCTATCGGTGCACACCCGTAATTCCAGCACTCATGAGCAGAATCATCTCATAGTGAGTCCCAGGCCAGCCAGGGCTACACATCTTGCCTCAAATCACCATGATCACACTGGCCTTTCCTCCCTCCCTCCCTCCCTCCCTTCCCCCTCCCTCTCTCCCTTCCTCCCTCGCTTCCTTCTTTCCAGGTCACCATGTAACCCAAACTAGCTTTGAACTCTCAGTCCTAACTCAGCCCCCCCCCCCAACACACCTCAGTTCCCAAGCTCAGATTTCTCTGACTTAAGGCTCCAGCCATAGACTGGTCCACCCACTCAGTCACACTCTCTTCCTGTGTACCTAAATCCTCCCTAGGGCAACAGTCCCCTCACCACCACCACCCCGCCCATAGCCCCTCTCCCTTGCAGAGAACAGCGCCTCCTAGGACAGAGAGCTAAAGGACCACACAAGGCTCCGCCCTCCAGCAGTTCCATGAGTGGTGACCGTTGCTGGGGAGAGCAGACTCCATTGCAGCAGCCTGAGGTTGGGCAGAGGGCTCTGGGACTGCCGCAAAGCACAGGGCCACTCGTGCCCTTGAACGCTGGCCTTCCTGCCTAGGTGACGAAAGCCAGACCGGTTTCCTTTTCTCGTCGATCTCTCCTGGTGGGATCTGATGTCTGTCTGGGAGAGTATCTTGCTCTCAATGCTGCACGGCGCTAACCATTGGGCCTCCTCTCCCGGCTCCTACCATAAGCAACTTGGGCTGGCTTTCAAAACCAGAATGCCTGACGCCTTCCCTGTCTCTACCGACATCAGTCGACCAATCAGCAGGTGCCTGCACAAATGAGCAGATTTGCCTTCATGGGGAAAACTAAATTAAACTTGAGCTGAAATAAAAGCGTCTTCCACCTGGCCTCTTGGACGCCACTTATCATTGAATTAAGTTATCTCCTAGATGGCCTCAAGTTTATCTTAATTTACCCATCCCATCCTCCAAGGGTGTGCCAATTAACCATAGGCGGCAACCAGTGCAATGCTTAAGATCTATGAGAACAAACTGTCCTCAAACACCCTAAAGAACTTCAGAAATGCCTATTTACATAGAAATAATTGAAAATCACTCTGGCACCCTCACTAACTTTGTCCCCTAAGACTTGTGCAGGGCAACAATTTGTTGGCCTAGTTGGAGTTAAAATATGTACTTGGCTGTAATAAAAGTGCATTTATTTTAAAATATTCTGTAATTTGGATGGACCTCTCCTCCCCCACCCTGCAATTAGTAGGAATTAGTGAACTTTCAACACACTCCCGGCTACCAACAGCATGCCCAGACAGCCGAGGTTCACCTATAATCTCCTTAATTAGACGCATCCCTCACGACCTGCCTACCATCCTTCACGGGGATGCTGACAGGCTGTCCGCCACAGAGGACAGCCCCATGTCCCATACCTGGAATCATATGGATTTCCTATGGAAATGGCTTCCAGAGGCGCTGTTAGTCAATTTAATAACCTTATTAAACACTTTAATGACTTCTTGGGCCTAATGACTACATCTGCTATGAAAGGAAATGCAGGAGGAGTAGAATTAAAAATTTAAAGTAACTGATCCTTACTGCACTCTGTGAGAAATCGGGCCATGAGGTGTGTGAGAACCAATCACTGTGTGCTCTCTGATTTCCACGACCCCTGTTTCTCCCTGACCCCGGACCCCTGACCCAGCTCCAACCTTATCTGCCTGCTTAGCCTCATCTTCCCTAACAGCCGAGCAACACAGCCCAAATCCTACAGATAAAAGAAGCTTAAGCAGCTAGCCCGAAAGTCAGAGGACCAGCCCGACTGGGATTTGCCTCCTGTCCAAATCCTGGACTCTTGCGGTTCCTTTGGCAGCAGTGATGTCACTGTGTTCCCACCCAGCGGGATCATCTGCTGTTATAGACAAACATTGGCTCCCCTGCAGCTGCCGCTCCCACCCAGGATGACACAGGTTTGGTCACTGTGTCTCCTTAGGGCTCCCTCTGGCCTGTGGCGCTCTCACAGGCCTCCCTTGGTTTGGGTGACTAGATGAGTCTGAGAACTTGCTGCGTCTTTCGTAGCTGTTCCTCAGTCGGGGTCTATCTGTGTTTGTCTCGGGTCTAGACTGGGGTTCTCCGTGTTTGGAAGGGAAAACGGGAGAGGAAGCGCCACCCTTCAGCACGTCAAAGGCACCCGCTGTCCCTAGGAGTCTTCGCGACTGTTTTACTTTGGTCACCAGGCTGAGACGTTGACTGGCTGGTTTTTCCATCATAAGCTTCCTGTTTCCTGTCTGCTAATAAATGTGAAGATAAACGTATGCTAATTTTTTCCAGTCACTTCTAATTTAGCTGTAGCTGGCAAAGGAGTTCTAATATTTAAAATGCACTGGAATGCTAACATGAAAGAGAGGGATATTAAACTATAAATCCTATATCATCTCCATTTTCTAAAACTGCAGACACATTAAGTACAAGAAAGGGCCGGGAAGGAACAGCCCAAGCGGCTATCTGTTCACTAGATCGTATGTTCTGTAGTGAACAGATCTTTTCAAATCTGAGAGATGAAAATAAAATCTGTTGTTGAGACACATGCAGAATGAAGCAGCACTCCCTGGAGACTGTCACCCCAACGGGCTCAGAATGATAACTGCGCTCTCTGGGGACTGTCACCCCAAAGGGCTCAGAATGAAGCAGCGTTCCCTGGAGCCTGCAGCACAGAGAACAATTGGCCTTTCCAGGTTGCTTTGTTTTTCTTACTGAAACTGTGCTATTACTTTCAATTTTTCTTTCTTCATTTTTAGGCTTATGGGTGCTTTGCCAGAATGTATGTCTGTGTACCACATGCATGCTTGGTGCAGGAAAAGGTCCAGAAGAGGGCACTGGATGGATCTCCTAGGCCTGGAGTCACAGACAGGTGTGAACTGCCACACTCACTGTGGGTCCTGAGATTCAAAGCTGAATCTTTGAGAAGATTCCTTGGACAGAACAGCAAGTGCTCTTAAAGGCTGAGCCATCTCCCCAGCCATAGAAAGGGGGCCATTTTTTCAGTAGGACAACTCAGTAACTGGATAGAATTCCAGCAGCTGAGAATAAGAGGTGTGGACATGAAAGGAAGAGAAAAAAACGGTAGAATTTAGGTTTAACAGAGTGTTTAAAGGGTCACAGGACACGAGACACTAGTCTCTGTTTTTTTAGTGATAGTCTTTCGGTTAAACCTTAGCCAGCTTCCAGTCAGTACCCAATATCAAAAGCTGCGTCCCTGGGTTTCCAGGCTGCAGGGTGCAGCTCAGTGCTAGAATGGATGCTACGTGTTTGCTGGTCCTGGCACCACAAAAGTACAAGCAAAAAAATACCAAAACCGGATATCGTGTGTATACCTGTAATCCCAGCACTTGAGAGGCCCAGGCAAGAGGATCGCCACATGTTTGAGGCCTCCCCCGGCTAAATAATGAGTGGCAGGGCCAGCCTGGCCTACAGAGTGAGACCTTACCTCAAACGTTTAAACAAAGAAAAACTTAACTTCCTTTCTTTCTCTTCTTTTCTTTTCCTTTTTTGGGGGGTGGGGTTTGGGGAAGGCAGTGTTCAAGCCAGGGTCTCTGTGTAGCCCTGGCTATTTTGGAGCTTACTTTGTAGTCCAGGCTGGCCTCAGATTCATGGAGATCCACTTTCCTCTGCCTGCTAAGTACTGGGATTAAAGGGTGCACCACCACCGCCCAGCCACCGCCCTTTCTTAAAGGGAGTCCAAAATTTTTCCATAGGAAACAAACTATCTTAAACCTATTAACACTGTTCATCCACTCAGTAAGGCTCCTCATCTAAACTGGCAAAAGGTCCCTGGCATCTCTGCCGCCCTCAGTCCTCTGTTAGTGATGGGGACCTGGTGGTGTGTCGAACTCTCTTGGGACACTTAGGCTTGCCATATTCTGGGTGTTCCCTGCCTAGCTCACCCATGCCAGGCGCAGTGGCACAAACCCTTAATCCCAGCACCCACGAGGCAGGGGCAGGGGCATCTCTATGAACCTAAACTCATGTTCAAGGCTAACTTGATCTACATAGTAAATTCCAGATCAGTGAGGGTTACACAGTGAGATCCTGTCTCAAAACTCCAAAAGAGTTGGGCGGTGGTGGTGCACGCCTGTAATCCCAGCACTCTGGGAGGCAGAGGCAGGCGGATTTCTGAGTTCGAGGCCAGCCTGGTCTACAAAGTGAGTTCTAGGACAGCCAGGGCTATACAGAGAAACCCTGTCTGGGGGCGGGGGGGACTCCAAAAGAATAAAAACAAAGAACCCATTCAAGTGTCAATAACCGGTGGTTGCCTGAGAGTCGCTGTTCTTCCCCAACACGAAGTAAATGTTCTTTGAAGAAGAAAATTCTATATCTTTAAGGTGTAAGTCTCTAAAGCAGTAGTTCTCAATTTCCCTAACCCTGCAACCCTTTAATAGAGTTCCTCACATTGTGGTCTCCCTAAAATTATTTTTGTTGCTACTTCATAGCTGCAATTTTGCTACTGTTATGACTCATAATGCAAATATCTGATATGCAGGATATCTGATACGTGACCCCCATGAAAGGGTTGGTCTACCCCCAAAGGGGTCATGACCCAGAGGTTACCGCTTTAAAGGGAGAATGCAGCCATCATGACCCAGGAAGACGGGACACACACGTGAATACACATACACAGATATAGAGTCTCATCCCTAGGAGGGACGTTCCAGTTCCGGTGGCTGAGGAAGAAACAGGGCTCCTTCCTCAGGGAGCAGCAGCCCAAGAGGGTTAAGAACAGGGTGTTGAGTCTCGAGGAAAACGAGCTTCCCACAGAAGGGACAAAGGTCCCGGGCGCTGCAGAGAAATGACGCTGCTCCTCCCGGGCATTCGGATATAAAGGGGCAAAAATGCCTGACTCCACAGAAGATGCTGACTGAAACGGTCCCCTGTCACACCCACCTGCCTTTCCATTTGGACCCGGGTTCTGTCTCATTAAACACAAGGGTTGATTCAGTAGGGTCCGCCTAATTATTCTTATTAAAATATGTAACCATAATATTTTAATTGTAAATTAAAGTTGCATGCATGAATGAGTCTGAATTCATTTTAATTTTACAATGGCCCAATGCCAAGGCCTTTTTATAGGGACAATCCATCAGCGGAGATACTGCTCTCCTGGGAATTCAAGCCAATGCACAAACGGAACGCGTTTAACTAACAAGGGAGACTCACTCCCTTCTCTCCTCTCGCTAGATTTATTATGTAATAAAGCTGCCTCCACAAGAGAGACTACATTTCCCAAATCTTTTTTAAAAATTACCAACCCTCGAGGCTGGCACCACCAGCTCTGACTGGCATGTCACTCCTGGCCATCTGCCTCCTGAGCACTGATGGCGGGTAGGTCTTCGTCCGCATGCCAATCCCACGATTAATGGGGAATGGCTGCTATCTGTGGGCATCGACTGGAAGAGCTTGTACAAATGCTGGACTAACTTCTAGGACAACAGTGATACTGCATGTGACCCCCTACATCTGTGATTAGGGGGGATCCTGACTTTTATTACACTGAACAATAATCACTAGGCTCTACAGACCTCAATAACTCTAGCAGGCCTTGAATACTGGGTATTTTTGGAGTAATCAAGGAGATGAAAATCCCTCCAGGCATGCCTACAAGGGATTGATTATCTTGACTAGGTTAACTGAGGTGGGAGGTCTCACCCGAATCATGGGTGTCGCCATTCCCTAGGCTTGCGTCCTGGACTTCATAAAAGGAGCCATGAGAACTCACAGCGCTCTGCTTCCTGACTGTGGACACACCATGATCAGCTGGAGCCATCTCCACCTCCTGCCACCATGACTCTGCCACCATATTAACTGCATCATGAACTGTGAACAAGAATAAGCCATTTCTCCTGAAGGTTGCTCTTGTCAGGATACTTTATCACAACAGCTAAAAGGTGCTCCAATAACATGTCAAAAGCAACAGAGTGTGGGAAGAGAACTCAGTCTATAAAGTATTTTTGCAAGCACAAGGTCCTGAGTTTGATCCTCAGAATCCATATAAAAAGCAGGTCATAGTGGCACGCATCTGTGATCGCAGACTGCAGAGGTGGAGACAGGAGGATTGCCAGGGTTCGATGGCCTGGCAATCTAACCTCACTGAAAGGCCCCAGATCCCAGTGAGTGACTGATTCTCAACATGTAAGTTGGACAGTCATCTGAGGAACAACACCCAACTAAGGTCGACCTCTGGCCTCCACACACATGCACATGTACCCACACACATGGACCACTGCACACATACACAACCAGAAAGAAGCTGGACATGGTGGCTCACACCTGGGTGAAGGCCATCTAGAGCTACACAGAGTATCTCTACCAGAGAGACAAACTTTTTCCTGGTCATTCTGCCCTAAATGAGATAGCTATTACCTCAGCATTTACATTGCACTTAGGAGTATAAGTCTGCTAGAGATGGTTTAAAGTATCTGAGAGGCTGGATATGGATGGAGGTGACCCCTGTAATCCTAGCTCTGGGAAGGTAGAAGGAGAAAGGTCAGAGATTCAAGCCCCACAATGAGTTCAAAGCCAGCCTGGTATCCCACCTAAAAGGCTGAAGAAATTATGTAAATACTTGGAAGAGCTGGGCAGGCTAGATGCAAATACTACACTAATATTATACAAAGGGCTTGATCATCCGGAGACATTGGTGGGTGGTTTCCTAGAACTAATGCCTTGTGGGTAGTCAAGGACAGCTGAATTAGCCCTACCCCAGATGGAAGCCCAGGAAAACTGGCTTTGGAAGCCTGTAAGTCCAGGATGCAATCCAGAAAAGATCGTCTTGTTGAGTTGTATGGGAAACAAACAAACACAATCAAAACAACAAAACAGAACTCTAAAAGGCAGCAAACAGGTCAGACTGAAAGGACCGGCCGGCGGACACTGTCCTGGGTCCCTACTCGAAGCTGGGAATGTCCAGGGATGAGTCAATAGAGCAGAAGACCAAGCAAGCGGCGTGGAAGAGCTGCTCGGGCAGAGGTGGGGGGCGGGGAGGGTGCTAGAGCTTAGTCACAGAACCAGAAAGGAAACGGCATGGGATGTCTACAGAGGGGACAGGAAGTGTCTGCTCTTCTTTCAGCCCGATCCTGAGATGTCATGCGTTTCTAGTAACTTCTTGGGTAGTTTGTGATGAGCCAAAGTTCGTGGGTTATTATTTATTTTCACATTTTCAGTCCCAGACTTTCCATCAATGAAGGGATAGCATCTTACCTCTTTCTGCTGTTCTGGGAACATCTTCAGCACAGGGCACGATCAACCTGAAAAATAAGGTATCAATATTCGTGACATCAAACTTCCACTCCAGAGTCCCCCACACCCCAGACTCTTCAATTCATGGAACTGAATCTTTCGTTCACAGCTTCCGGGTCCCCTCCCTCCAGCCCTGTAAAAATAACAGACGATTAAGCCGGGCGTGGTGGCGCGCGCCTGTAATCCCAGCACTTGGGAGGCAGAGGCAGGTGGATTTCTGAGTTCGAGGCCAGCCTGGTCTACAGAGTGAGTTCCAGGACAGCCAGGACTACACAGAGAAACCCTGACTCCAAAAACAAACAAACAAAAAACAAAAAAAATAATAATAATAATAACAGACGATTTAAAAGAGTGATGTGTGGTCAGGGCGGACAGACCTCAGGGCGGAGTGGAAGTGTGGCTGCCTAAAAGGCGCTCCTACCCCACCAGCCGGGCCTATGAACGTGGCTTTATTTGGAAATGCAGTTCCGAGTACACAGATACAGTCATTCCAGCTCACTCAAGGCGTCCTAAATCTAATGACAGTGGGGGAGACGGTGTCACAGATCCCATGTGGTCCTTGAATTCACTGCTTAGCTGTTTCTGGTCCTCCTGCCTCTACTAAGTCCTGGATTTAAAAGTGTCTGCCAGCATACCTGGTGAGGAGTATCCTCATAAGACAAAGAAGCGGGCCAGGTGTGGTGGCTCATGCCTGGAGTCCCAGTACTCAGGAAGCTGAAGCACTAGGATTGTCACGAGTTCTAGGCTAGCCTGGGCTACAGAGTGAGACCCAGAGGGAAGAGGTCCAAGCTTCTAGAGGGAGCAGCATCCTGCTAAGACCTCAGCTTTGAACTTCTGGCCTCCAGAATTGTCTGAGAATGCACTTCTCTGGTTTGAAGGACCACGCGTGCAGTAATGCCACAGTAAGTACAGAAGGCATCGATGTGAGGTGGTCAGAACCGTCACCTGGGGCACAACTGGGAATGTGGGGACTCGTACATTTGTGCAAACAGTCTTTCAACAATAAGAGACCGTGTGCTGACCCGGACATGAGCAGAACGCGGAGCAGCCCCAGCTCCTGAGATGACAGTTACAGCTCGGGAGTGACGTGAAAGACTGGGACCGGGTGACAAGGCTGGAGGGACACACCCACAGATGAACCTGGAGGCCACTGTGCCCGGGGGAAAGGGACCATCACCAAAACACAGTCATGCAGGGAACGCCTACAGTTGTCACAGACAGAAGCTAAATG
This sequence comes from Apodemus agrarius, assembly GCA_964023405.1. Classification (NCBI taxonomy): domain Eukaryota; kingdom Metazoa; phylum Chordata; class Mammalia; order Rodentia; family Muridae; genus Apodemus; species Apodemus agrarius. Next base: position 77,809,426 of record OZ030006.1, on the reverse strand, counting down.
GAGGGGCTTTGGGGTGGGGTGCAGCTTGGGGGCATTGTTCAGTGGCAGTTTCAGGTCACAGGTTAAAGAACTCTGGAGACTGGTTATACACTGTCTACCAGCAACTGAACCTCAACAAATGATCTGTATATTTACAAATGGTTATTATAGTAAATCTTATATATATCTTATAATATATAATTTATATTCACACACACACACACACACACACGCTCGCACGCATTGTTCTAGTTCCCTATTCTACTGCATCTCTCCAACAAAGCAGAACTGTGGGGCTTTCGGTGTATCCCACCCTGTGAGGGAGAGCCGACACGCTCACTGCGTGTAGCTGAGGAGTTACACTTTGCCCACAGTCTTGAGAGGAAGGAAAGACCACAAGTGTCATTTCAACTCAGGCCCATCTGCTTCCCTCTCCAGTCCTGGCTCTGGTTCCACCACAGAACGGCAGAGACAAACGGGTCAGAGGTGAGGTCTCCACCCCAGCCCCAGCTCTTACTCACCCACAGGAAAGCCTGGGTGGATTCATCCCTAACCTTGGAGTGGCAAGGGCCTTCCTAAGACACAGGGAGAAACTGGTGGGTTTTATTATTAAAGGAAACAACTTTTAATCTCTTTTATTGGCTGATTAAGAGACCTATGGGATGAGCCGGGCGTGGTGGCGCATGCCTGTAATCCCAGCACTTGGGAGACAGAGGCAGGCGGATTTCTGAGTTCGAGGCCAGCCTGATCTACAGAGTGAGTTCCAGGACAGCCAGGACTACACAGAGAAACCCTGTCTCAAAAAAACAAAAGAGAGAGGGAGGGAGGGAGAGAGGGAGGAAGAGAGAGAGAGAGAGAGAGAGAGAGAGAGAGAGAGAGAGATGGGTGATAGCTTAGTCAGAAAAGTGCTTGTTATAGAAACACTCAGTTTGATCCCTAGCACCCATTAAAAAGCCAGGTATGGCCTTATGCATTTGCAATTCCAGCTCTGGGGAGGCAGAAACAGGCAGATCCCCTAGTGGGGAGCACAGTGGAATGCGGGAGGAAGACCATGAAGGAAAACCATCCAACAAACCTTGTCCACCTTGTCCATATCTCCCCTGTGGATGTGGGGCCAGGTCCCAGAGCAGATGCCCATGCCTGTCAACAGAGGGGCACCAGTAGACCGTTCTAGTATTCCCTGCTCTGTCTTCCCATGTTGCCTTGACACAGCCTCCTCCAGTACCCACCACCCAGGCCCTCAACAACACTGCCTCCTTGATACTGAAGACACTCAGCCGGGCAGTGGTGGCACACACCTTTAATCCCAGAACTTGGGAGGCAGAGACAGGTGGATTTCTGAGTTCGAGGCCAGCCTGTTTTACAGAGTGAGTTCCAGGACAGCCAGGGCTACACAGAGAAACCCTGTCTTGAAAAATAAAAACTAAAAGATACTAAAGACATTCCCAGGAGAGAACAGTGGGGGGGGGCGGGGGGGGGGGGAATCAGTCAAATGTCTCATTTCTCACTATGATTCTGCCTGCAGAAAGATCACTGTTACAGTCTCTCAAATAACTGTCCATGTATTCAAGGCTCCCCGTCTATGTGTTATCTAAAAGTGGTAGATCTTTAGGAGATGGGAAGTAGTTTAAGGAGATAACCATCGGAGGCATTTCCTTGAAGTCACTGAGACCCCGGTCTTTCCTCTTCCTGCACGTTCAGCTATGATTTGTTGTCCCCTGCCCTACGAACAAGATAACCAACCACGGACCTACACTTCTGAAAGCATGAACCCAAATCAATTCCACCTGCCTGTAAGGTTGTCAGCAATGATAGAGAACTGGAGCAACACAGCTACTTTATTAAAAACAGACAAACAGCCAGGTAGTGGGGGCACATGCCTTTAATCCCAGCACTTTGGGAGGTGGAGGCAGGTGGATATCTGATTACAGGCGTGCACCACCACTGCCGCCTGGCAAAGATTTGTTTATTTATTATATATAAGTACACTGTAGCTGTCTTCGGACATAACAGAAGAGGGCATCAGACCTCATTACAGATGGTTGTGAGCCACCATGTGGTTGCTGGATATTGAACTCAGGACCTCTGGAAGAGCAGTCAGTGCTCTTAACCGCTGAGCCATTTCTCCAGCCCGGTGCATGCCTTTAATCCCAGCACTTGGGAGGCAGAGGCAGGTGGCTTTCTGAGTTCAAGGCCAGCCTGGTCTACAAAGCAAGTTCAGGACAGCCAGAGCTACACACAGAACCCCTGTCTCAAGAAACAAAAAGAAAAAAAAGAGGAGGGGAGGAGGAAGGAAGGAAAGAAGGGAGGGATGGAGGGAGGGAGGCAGGGAGGGAGGGAGGCAGGGAGGCAGGGAGGCAGGGAGGCAGGGAGGCAGGGAGGGAGGAAAAGCAGTTGTTCCCAAGGCATCTGAGAGCTGTGCTGGTTTGCAGTCCTCAGAAACTTACCACTCTCAAGATGAAAACAAACTCCTTGCCCTGACACACAGCTCTTGAGAAGCCTTTCCTCCGGAAAGCGCACAGGAAGAAAGCTGTACTGTGTACCCTGTACCTGACCAGTGCACTCACTGCCCAGCAGGGGAAACCCCAGGCATGTTGAGTTAACTCTGTGGCCACTGTGCTGGGAAAGGCCTCCAACACCGAGGCCTCTAAGCAAAGCTTCCACACACAGGCGACAGGTCCTAGCAACAAAGTTAGTGCATGACAACCTACAGAACTACAAAATCAATACAAAGATTGGGAAACCAGCAATTAATATAAACACATGAGAATTTAAATCTGTGGTTTGTCTCAGGGGGAACAAAAAGACAAACGTCCAGAAAGATAGCAGTTAGGAGCACCTGACTCACTTGCGAAGGACATGGGTTCAGTTCCCAGAGCCCAGGCCTGGTCGCTCACCACCACCTGTAAACTCCAATTCCATCAGATGCCCTCTTCCAGCCCCTGCAGACCCTGATGCACGCACAGACACCCAGGCATGCACACATACACATGAATAAAAATAAGTTTACAAAAAAAAGCAAGTCAAACAATAAGTTATTTATAACATGACAACAGATCAAGTCATGAAATAAACGTTCCTGCAAGTCTATACCAACAAATATTTCGGTAGAAAAGGGTGAGCAAGGGTTTCAACAATCAACACATAAAGCTAAAACCAAAAAGGTACTTTAATAAAATATACACAAAGCCTTTGATTTGGCCTGAGTTCTCACACCAGGCCCAACAGACTGAGCAAACCGGAGCGCAGTCAGTCCTCTATCCCATGCCAAGCAAGCAGTGAACTTTAAAGTTAAAGCCAATCAATCACAAGGCAGTAGGCCGAGCGAGCCACTCTGTTCTAACTCAACAAGGAAGCAATCAATCCACTTCTTCTTCCTCCTCATCCCTATCTCTTGCTGCAAGTTTCTTCCTTCAGCCCTTCAACTGTGTTTGCCAACTCATCGTGTCAGCCCATCCGAGTTCACATCTGGTCATACGTGAGTGTGTGGTACGAGGAATTGAACTCGGGATCCTACATATGCTAGGCATATATGTGCTCCACTAACTGAGCTATGCCCCAGCCTTTATCTAGTGTTTAAATAATATACTCCTTGGTTAATGATGATGATGATGATGATGATGATGATGATGATGATGACTGCTGGGGTGATCTTTCTGTGCACTGTATAAAGGTCATCTTTGTATTTATTCAAACGCTGATTTCTGTGCCGGCAGAGAGTTGGGTACAGACCGGACTTTGGTACTGTTATTCATAAGGCTGAGTCATATTTTGTAAACACTCCCTCTCTCACCTTATGATTGGCTTTAATAAACAGCTGAGGGCCTGGAGGAAAGGAGGAGAGAACTGGTGGGCCAGAGTTAGGCACTCTGGTAAAGGATCAGGCATGGTGAGTTCGCTACGGAGCAAAAAGGAGGTGCCAGGACTAGAGACTTAGGAGGTAACGAGCCACGTTCAGAACATAAAGTATAAAAGCTTGTTGGGAACAAGAGTAACCTAAGGTCTGAAGCTATTATAAATAAATACAAGTCTCTGTGTCATTATTCAGAGCTAGGGCAGGCACAGAAAGGCCATATGGTTATAATGATGATGTTGATAATGATGATAATATTTTTAAAAAATAAAGTCCTACACATAGCAATTTCACTTCTGAGTATATATTTTATTTTGTATTTTTTTAAGATGTATTTATTTATTATATGTAGGTATGCTGTAGCTATCATCAGACACCCCAGAAGAGGCATCAGATCTCACTATGGACGGTTGTGAGCCACCATGTGGGTGCTGGGATTCCAACTGAGGACCTTCGGAAGAGCAGTCGGTGCTCTTACACTGAGCCAGCTCTCCAGCCCCTGTTTTGTATTATTTTGTTTTCGCATGTGAGTGTCTCACCTGCATGTATGTCTATGCACTGCATGCCTGCCACCTGCCCACAGAGGTCAGAAGAAGGTGTCAGATCTCATGGAACTGGAGTTACAGATGTTCGTGTTACGTACAACATGGGTGCTGGGACTCGAACCCAGTGGCTCTTAACCACTGACCTATCCCTCCAGGCCCTCAGTATGTATTTTTTTTAGAAGTGAATGTAGGATCTCAAAGAGATATTCATTCATGTCTTAAGATTTTACTGCTGTGAAGAGACACCATGACCAAGGCCACTCTCATAAGGACAACATTTAATTGAGGCTGGCTTACAGGGTCAGAGGTTCAGTCCATTATCACCAAGGCGGGAGCAAGGCAGCGTGCAGCTGAAAATTCTACATCTTGTTCCAAAGGCAGCTCTGAGAAGGCTGGCTTACAGGCAGCAAAGAAGAGGATCTTAAAGCCCAGGCCCACATAACACACTTCCTTCAACAAGGCCACACCCACTCCTCCAAGGCCACACCCACTCCTCCAAGGCCACACTTCCAAACAGTGCCACTTCCTAGGCCAAGTATATATAAACCATCACAATGCACTCGTCCATGGCAGAACTATTCACAAGGCTTAGATGGAGAAGCGATTCAAGTGTCCACAGAAGGAGGAGTCAATAAACAAGGTGTGGAATATGCCCACGGCAGCGTTCGGCCTTAAACAGAAGTGATCAGCACAACCACACAGGGGAACTTTACAGATATTAGGAAAACCATAAAATTTGGTTACAAAAGACAAAGACTTCATGATTCCACTTATATGAGGTGGTGTGTGTGTGTGTGTGTGTGTGTGTGTGTGTGTGTGATGTGTGACGTTAAGTACATCTGTACATGTGTGTGGAAGCAGAAGCCAGAGGATGATGTCAAGTATCTTCTTCAATTCCCCTGTCTTATAGAGACGGAATCCCTCACTGAACCCTGTGCTCACCAACTGGCCAGAATGGCTAGCCTGTAAGCTCCAAGGAGCCTCCTGTCTTTGCTCCTACCCTGCATTGGAGATAAAAACACAGGTCAGCAACTCGGTATCCAAAGTCAGGTCCTCATGTTTGCATAGCAAGCACTTTACAAGCTGAGCTATGGCCGGCCCCCTACAGTGAGGCTTTTAACCTAGTCAGATTCTTACAGGAAGAAGGCAGGGAGGGGCTGGGGGCAAAAAGGAAATGGCGCACTCTCGTTCGGTAGACTAGTTCTGCCCAAGAGAAGAAGGGGCTGGAGGGGTGTGCCACACGCCTCGAGTGCATGATACACGACTGAGCTGTGTGTCATCAGCTGGGTAAGACGGCAACTTTCATCTTACACATTGTTTCCTATCACAGCCAAGAGTTGGCAAATTCAAAAACTCTAACGTAGATTTAAATGTTTAAACCTTCCCATTAACAGAAGTGCAAAGACACCAGACAACATAGCTGTCCCTTTAAAATTAAAGATCTGGGGCTGGAGAGACAGACAGGTCAGTGGTTAAGAGCGGGGACTCAAGTTTGAGTCCCAGCACCCACATGGTGGCTCACAACCTTCTGTAACACCAGTTCCATGAGATCTGACACCTTCTTCTGATCTCTTTGGGCACCACACACACACACACACACACACACACACACACCGTGCAAAGACATACGTGCAGGCAAAAATCCACGCATGTAAAATTAATTTTTTAAGAGAATAAAAGTAAAGATTTGATGATACATCCGCAATTGATCATAATGGTAAGAATCATTCAAAATGAAATTTAAATACTCTCAATAGGAATATGAGCTATGTCAACACCATGAAGAAGAATGAGACCCAAGCTGGGTGTGGCTATCCCAGCACTTAGAAGTCTGAGGTAAGAGGATCATGAGTGCATGGACAGTCTGAGCTACAGGAGACCATGTCTCAAAAAATCCTAAAAAAGGCAATTCAACTTTATATTTCACAAGTATTTACAAATTGTTTATATTCTTTAACTCACTAAAATGACCTCAGAAAACAACCTAAACAGCTCAATGTAAATGCAGAATATATGCATCATGCATAACAACAGACATGCCCACTGTGGTCTTAAATGACACATCCTAGTACTGGGGAAGCTGAGGGAGGTAAGCTCCAGGCCAGGCCAACCTGTGTTACAATGTGAGATCCTGTCTCAAACAAACAAACAAACAAACAAACAAACAAAAACCCAAACAACACACACACACACATACACACACACACACACACACACACACGCACGCACGCGCACGCACACGCACGCACACACAGCTTCACTTTTCTGTGCTCCGCTTCCTTGTAAGATACTCGCCTATCTTTCTAATTTAAAGTTTCAAATTATTGCTGACTTCTTAAGCTCATACTCAGGACACTAGCTATTTCACCGGTTCCTGAGGAACAGTTTCCTTACCTGCTGTTGAAAGAACCGAAAGAAAAAACGGGGTGCTTCTGTACCCCCATACCTCGGAAACCGGCACACCCCGAAACACTCACGAGAGACAGACCTGATGCAATTTCGCAAGAGGGTTTTAATTTCCAGAGCTCTGGGGGGTTACAGTCTCCCCAGCAAGGTAAAGATGTAAGCCCGCCCAAGCTGGCTTGCCTTGGTCTTTTATAGACTTATAACAGAACCCGCCTACCACAAGCTTCTAAGCCAATCAGTTCAATCCATCCGAACTTGCTCTCTCTGACGACCTACCAGCCTCTCACAGAGGCCGGAAGAACTAGTTAAGTCATTTCCGCTTACGTGGCCGCCACGCAGTCTCGCCCACCCTCCCCCACTGGCGTTGGGGATCCAGGTGCCTCCCACGTGCCCAGGCACAGAGGATTCCTAGCTTATAACCTTATCCTTTCATTCCCCACTTCCTGTCTTGTTAATAGTTCTAACCTTAGAACTAGGAGAATTAAAGGTCAGCCTCTTCTTGTCTCAGAAGGCTCTTATACTGCTGCCTAAGTACATAATCTGGGCCGCGCACACCTGGTCCCTGATGAAGGCAACTAATCTATTGACTGTATAAGTCTAACTAAGAAACAGGAGCATTATCATTAGGGGTCCTATCAGGGCAGAAAACAGGGTGGTCAAGAATACAAGATAAGGGTCTTTTCACTGAGTCTTAAAGTTTCCCGCATGGTGGCATCTAATGTAGACCATATCTCCGACTTGGAAGCGATGTGGGACTTGTGGATCTCCTCCTGAGTAGGCCTCTGGGACCTCGATGCCTTATCCATTGGGGCGCCTCGAGCCTAGAGAGCAAAGGTCCAGTCTCTGTGATCAATTTGGTGAGGATCTCTTTCACCAGGGTTCCAGCAACTGTTTCTGAAGTCTTCTTTGACAGATCCAGTAACCTGTCTGGAAGCAGCGAGGAGTCTCTGACATGCCTAGAGCATTAAAGCGAACAGTTTGAGCCAAATCTCATGTTGTGCTACACCTTTCGTGAGGACCCAGTAGATGACAAAGAAATTGGGGTAACAAAGAGGATTAAAATGGCAAGGACTATACAGAAACAAGGGGAGAGGCACCACCCAGCCTAAACCAGTCTCCAAGGTCAATTTAGTTAAGGTCTCTCATAGAGTTTTGTTTATTTTCTCTAGCTGTCTTGAGCCCTGGGGACAGTATATCCAATAACGTTTCCAATTAGTCCCCAATATCTGTCAATTTCTGACTTACCTTAGAAGCAAAAACAGAACCATTGTCTAATCCAATTACCTTGGGCACTCTGAAACTCAGGAAAATTTCTTTTAACCCTGGCTGCTGTTTCCTGCCTGCTAGGGGAAGTCTCAATCTATCTAGATTAACTATCTACAAGTGCTAGGAGATAATACTTTCCTGCCTTATCTTTTATAAAACCTCTATATACTCTAGGTTGTTCTCTTCTAGGTCTTCTGCCTTATTTACTCTTTGCTGCATAAGCATTCACTCGCTGGCATACCTTACACTGTTTTATTGATCCCTTAAATGAGTTCATGTGTGCATTTGCCCTGGCGAGTCCTTGGCTTACTTTCTGGGGAGTATGATTCTCCCTTCTGTGTGCACCTTTCCTTGGTAATAGTTGGTCAGATGGCTATCAATCTCAGTCCTTCTTTTCTTCAGCATATGTTAAGTGAGGCTATCTCACTTTGTCCCATTTGTCAGTGGATGCCTCTCACAGAACCACAACAAGTATAGGCTCCTGTATATCTATCCTTGGAGCCATTTGCTCTGCCAGGCTATTGCCCACTGAGTCTTTTCCCTTTTGACATCCTGGGCAGAGGATGGTACTCACGGTTGTTGGCTTCATTAGGGCATCTAAGAGGTCCAAGATTTCATGTTGGTTTTCTCTGATGTGAGCAGTCCTTTTGGCATATACACCTGTGGACGTGGGCTGTGGCAAAGGCATACCTGTTATCCATGTGGATGTTGATTTTCTTGCTGTCTCCAAGTTCCGAGGTCTTGGTAAGGGCCATTAGCTCCACTTTCTGCGTTGACATGCCAGGGGGTAAAGATTCTTCTACCCAGATGCCGTTTGTGCTGCCCACCATAGCAGCACCTGCTTGTCCCTGTCCTTCATGGAGAAAATTGCTCCTGTCTGTAGCAACTTTCAGCAGGGGTCAGTCTCTCTTTTTGGGCCAGTTGCTGCAGTCCTTTGGACAGTAAGTATATCTGTCTTCCCCACCATTTTGGAGAGTATGCCTTGCTCCAACAGTTAGGAACATCCTGGGGTGACCTTAAATGAATGGGTTACCCATCCCATCCCTAGGTCCATTGTTCTTCGGGTAGTCCATGAACATATTTTGGTGCCAGTGGCTTCTCGGACCCTAGATCTTTTCTTGGAAACAGGGCCATTGGGTTGGAAGACCGTGTGTAAAGCCCCTGTGTCCATCAAGAACTGAGTGGGTTTCTCTTTCCCTCTCACAGTTATCCAGGGTTGGGGGAGGTGGTCAGAACACCCATCTCCCCTAGTCATTGTCTTTATCCAGGGATAACACCTTTGCCATTTGGGGCCACTTCTCCCAAGACCTGTGAGTTCTTGCTCCCAGCTTGTTAGGGCACACTCTGGCTTAGTGGCCTCTCCATATAGTATGCACATTGATTCCTTTCTGCCTTTTAGCCAGGATTTTCTGTAGCTTCCTTCTCTCATTTTTTTTTTCTACTTTCTCTCCCTGTCTCAGCAAACTATACTAAATCTCTCTATAGACTTTTCTAACAACCTGCACCACCAAATCTCTCTACAGACCTTCTAAATAACTTGTACCAAATCCCTCTACATACTTTCTCAGCAAACTAAAGTCCTTCTAGTCTGGGGTGTATAGCAAAATGTTTCTGAGCTACACTAGAAAGGCTGCCAGTGACTCCTCTGGTCCCTGCTTCACATACCTTTGCCAAATCTGTGGGCTATCATGCCCTCAAGACCCGCCAGTGGAGTCTGGTGTTGGTCCTTCAGGTGCCTCTTACCTTTCGTCTGAGAGGGTATTCTTTTCTGGCTTCCTGTATTACAAATAAAACAGTCTCAAAGAGATTAATCAGTCTCTTTGGAATATGTCTTTAGTGAGGGTGTCACCGTGAATCAGGATAGGTGGTCTCAGATCTTCTGCTCCATTCTGTGGTCTTCTCTAAATATAAATTGAGCATAACATCCAATCTCTGTCAAACAGAACCTTTGTCATCTTTACTATCTTGAAAGACTATAAGAATTAACACCTGACTCATGTTTTGGCTATAAATTTTATATCACCTGAAAATCATTTCTGTAAACCTATATCAGCTTTCAAGATTAAAGAGCTTGAGCTGACTATGAGGCTAACAGTTTTTATCCCCGTCAGAAATCCAAGAGTGACCAATATTAACTGAAAATATATAGGAAGCTTAACACACCTTTTAAGAATTAGCCAAATGATAGAGATTGCTAAATACCTGAACAGTTTATACTTTAAAATGTTGAAACATTGATCTTTAGCCTTCTGGCACAAGAACATCTGACAGACTTAAAGAATCAGGAATTATTAAGTCATATAATAATCTATAGACACATTGAGTTTGTAAATGAAGAGAGGCAATCTCGTTGCTCTCTCTCTCTCTCTCTCTCTCTCTCTCTCTCGCCATAACAGAAGCAACTCTAATTAAAACATTGAAAACACCCTAATAAACTCAGAGCCTTATATTTTTGTATGGCCCCAAACTCATAGGCTTAAACATTTCAGATCTATAACAATAACAGCAAGAAAGGGCTGGGTGTAAATCCTGCATTTTTACATTTTTAGTATTTATACCAGTGAAAACCTTGATTTTGTATCAAAATAAAATCGGTATCAAATAAGAATTTATGCCTTGAACATAATATAATTCTCAAAACAAGCTTTTAGTATTACTGGGACAGATTTTTTGCTTAATGTTTCAGAATCTAGTCTTCTAGAGGTCCCCCTTATTTTTGACCTCTTCCCCAGAGAAACAATAAAGCCACAGCTTAACAGTATATCTATTATAATAATTTAAACAATTTAAAATAAATGAAATAAGCCATCTGTAACTTAAATTCAGAATTCCTACATCCACCACTTTGAGTGTCTTGCTAGAAATTATTTCCCCCACTAGGGGGCCTCACAGCTTAAATATTTTGTCTTGTTCTAACATGGCGGGTTTGAGTCACCTGACCCGATCTTGCCGCCAGACCCTAACATGGCGGGCCTGAGTCACGCGACCCGATCTTGGCGCCAAAGACCCTAACATGGCGGGCCGGAGTCACGCGACCCGATCTTGCCGCCAGACACTAACATGGCGGGCCGGAGTCACGTGACCCGATCTTGCCGCCAGACCCTAACATGGCGGTCCTTTCAGTCGGTCTAAACTCTTAACAAAATTATCAGTCGGTCTAAATCCCTATGCGTTAGTCATCTAAGTCTGAGAACACAAGACTATACAAAATACAAACAATGAAAACACAAGATTACAAAACAGAAACAATCACCACATAGACAGCCTGATGCTGCCACCATGAGGCGTCTAAATTCAAGAACCCAGAGCAAGGAAAATCAACATACAATCTGCTGCTAGACGGGCCCCATTTCAGATACCGAATGTTCCTGCCCCTGCTCGTTGCAGAAACCGAATACAGAGAAGAGCCTCCTCCAGGGTCCTCCGGACCCCGGCGGTTTCCACTGCCAGTCAAACTCTCCGCACCAATACAGGCTCAGTATATAAAAGCACACAAGAACAGCAATGCACAAAACAGAAACCAACAGATTCAAGACTTTACGACCCATCCGCATCTCTTACAAGCACAGACGCCGGTCAGTGACCGGCACCGGAGTCTACTAGGCATCCCTGGCAGACTTACATACACCCCAGAGCGTCCTCTGGGGTCTCGCAGCCTGTGGCCCGAGGGTGTCCCCTCCCACGGCCCCTGTGTCCTTACGGCTCACAGTGGCAGCTGCCCGAAGTGGGATTCCACATCCACTTCCTCTGTAAACACACATACAGACCGCGGAGCCGCATTCAAACACTCAGGACAATCAGACATCGGACAATCAGACATCGGCCGGCCAGCTCACGCACACTTCAGAAGGGGTCCCCTTACCTCCAAGTTGTTTCTCGAGTGTGTAGGGGTGTCCGCATTTCCCGGCCAATGCACCAATGAAAGAACCGAAAGAAAAAACGGGGTGCTTCTGTACCCCCATACCTCGGAAACCGGCACACCCCGAAACACTCACGAGAGACAGACCTGATGCAATTTCGCAAGAGGGTTTTAATTTCCAGAGCTCTGGGGGGTTACAGTCTCCCCAGCAAGGTAAAGATGTAAGCCCGCCCAAGCTGGCTTGCCTTGGTCTTTTATAGACTTATAACAGAACCCGCCTACCACAAGCTTCTAAGCCAATCAGTTCAATCCATCCGAACTTGCTCTCTCTGACGACCTACCAGCCTCTCACAGAGGCCGGAAGAACTAGTTAAGTCATTTCCGCTTACGTGGCCGCCACGCAGTCTCGCCCACCCTCCCCCACTGGCGTTGGGGATCCAGGTGCCTCCCACGTGCCCAGGCACAGAGGATTCCTAGCTTATAACCTTATCCTTTCACTGTCTCTGCCCTCTGCACTGCACTGGGCAGGGCAAGCACTCTCCCACACATGCCCAGGGCTCCCAGGGCTCTCGGAGGCCAGGATCCCGTCCAGAGTTACATGACCTTAGTCCTACTTTTGTGACCCTCCCTAAACATGAGTTGCAACACCAAGGATGTGCGTTGGATTCCAGAGAAACCAACCCACAGGCCGGTTGCCTCCGGTACCACCCCGTGGTTAGATAATGATAGCTCTCTCCCAGCGTTTGAACCAGGAAACCCTGGGGCACTGCTTGGAAGCACTTAGCAGGAAAACGGCTGGAAAGCGGTTACAGGAAATGGGAGAGATAAGGATGTCCCAGCGAAATGGCTCTGAGGTTAACGGTAAAAAGGATGTGGAGAGGAGGTATGGAGGTGAACAATGCCTGTCACAGACCGGGTGCCTGTGCGTGCTGCTGCTTGCAGGGACCTGCATGCACTGAGCTAGTGATTCTGTCTGAGTCACTGTTCCACTGCTGTGAGCAGACACCGTGACCAAGGCAATTTACAAAGAAACGCTAGCAGGACGTGGTGTCACAGGGCTTTAATCCCAGGTGGATCTCTGAGTCTGAGGCCAGCCTGGTCTACAACCAAGGCTACATGGAGAAAGAAGGAGAGAAGGAAAGAAGAGAGGGAGAGAGGGAGGGAGGAAGGGACAGAGGGACGGAGCTAGCAAGCACTACCTGGGGGCTTGCTGACAATTTGAAAGTCAGTCCTCAAGGCAAAGGTATAGCCAGGCAGGCAGGCAGTCACTGCAGCAGCTGTTACTGCTTACACTTACACGTAGTGGTGTGGGTTTTTGCGATCTCAAAGCTCACCCCCAAAGACACAGCTCCTCCAACGAGGTTACACCTCCTAATCTTTCCTAAACAACCCACTTCACTTGGAACCCCAAACAGTCAAATATATGAACCTATGAGCCATTTCTATTCAAACCACCACAGAGTTTTATGAGGCTATTTGTATGAAAAAAATCAAGCACTAAACATTCAAATCTCTACAACTGTGTTAGAAGTTAAACTTATGGTGCTAAACGTGACCACACTGAGTGTTTAAAATTAGCAAGCGAGAAAAAAAATGAACTTCACAACTATTTTGGTTTTTTGTTTTGTTTGCTTGTTTTTGTTTGTTTGTTGGATTTGGTTTTTTCGAGACAGGGTTTCTCTGTGTAGCTCTGGCTGTCCTGGAACTCACTCTGTAGACCAGGCTGGCCTAGAACTCAGAAATCCGCCTGCCTCTGCCTCCCAAGTGCTGGGATTACAGGTGTGCGCCACCACCGCCCAGCTTCACAACTATTTTGACAACGTTCTGCTTGGAACTCGGTGCAGATCTGCGTGCAGAACGCGCGTTGGGAGTCCTCACGCTAGAAAAGACGCCATTGCAGTACGGTGAGGGGAATGAACCCATGTGAGGAGCAAAGGTGAAAGACCAACAGGAACAGCAGAAAAAGGGCCAGGGCGGCCTCCAGAACGCATGCGAGTTATGAGGATGTCTTTATGGGCGGTGAGATCCTCAAGAAGACGCAGCCCTTGCCTCCCAGCAAGTACTCCTCCCGCCTTCTCAAGGATCACTTTTTTTTTTGGTTTTTTTTTTTTTTTGGTTTTTTTTTTTTTTTTTTTTTTTGAGACAGGGTTTCTCTGTGTAGCCCTGGCTGTCCTGGAACTCACTCTGTAGACCAGGCTGGCCTCAAACTCAGAAATCCGTCTGCCTCTGCCTCCCAAGTGCTGGGATTAAAGGCGTGCCCCACCACCGCCCGGCTCTACGGCTGGCTCGCTCGCTCTCTCTCTCTCTCTCTCTCTCTCTCTCTCTCTCTCTCTCTATATATATATATATATATATATATATATATATATATATAATGTATTATGAGTACACTGTTGCTGTCCTCAGACACACCAGAAGAGGGCATCGGATTCCATTACAGATAGTTGTGAGCCACCACGTGGTTCCTAGGACTTGAACTCAGGACCTCTGGATGAGCAGTCAGTGTCCTTAACCGCTGAGCCATCTCTCCAGCCCCCTCAGTGACCTTTATGCTAACATGGCCCCCTTCCCTCTTGTTTATTTCCGTTTTAGAACAGCGGCAAATGCAAGCATGGTAGTGCATGCCTGTGATCCTGCGCTTCTTCAGGAGGCTGGGCCAGAAGGACGCTGCCCCACCCAAGCTGACCTGGGCTACCAAGTATGACCCTGTCTCAAAAAATTAAAAAAGGGGGGGGTAACTGACTGACATGGGGTACTTGGAGTTTTCTAGTGCCCCTCCTGGTCCTTGCCAAAGGATTTTTTTTTAAGACAGGGTCTCACGTGGTATGGAGTGGGGGCACATACTTACATGCTTAGTGCTTAGATGGGGGTGGTTAGGAGGGATAGATCAGGAACTTAATAGCAAGCCCCAGGCAAGCATGAATTGCATGAGACTCAAAACAGTAAAATAAAATTAATAATAAATTAAAAACTTCAAAAAAAAAATACTATCAGAACAGACAAAACACTATCAAAATTTAAAGAAATCCCAGCACGCTGAAGACGGAAGTCAGCCTTGGCGACCTGTGACACAGTCACAACAGCCCTTCCCTAGCCCCCACGTAAGGAAAAGGAAAGGAAAGCTAAGTAAGGAGACAACATCCTATGTTCACGGCTCAGAACACATTAGGATGAAAGGCCGCCCACCGCAGATGTGCACTCACTTGCCCAGACGACGTCTGCCTTCAAATGACTTTCAGAAGTGAGTATAGCAGCTCACACCTACAACCTTAGCATTTAAGTGTCTGAGGCAGGAGGACTGCCACAAGCCTGAGGCCAGTCTCAGCTATATAATGGGTGCCAGGCCAGCCTCGATTACCCCGTATTTATATTCAGATATATACCTTTTACTAGCTGACAAGAGAACTAGTATAGTTAAAGCAATCCTGAAAAGGAAGCTGAAGGAAGAAGAGCTCCTACTTCCGGATTCCCACACCAACGCCAAAGCGGCAGCGCTACACACAAGGCTACGGGCGCACGGCAAAGGAAGCCGATACCAGGATCGAATCAGCAGAACGTAAGGTCCCAAAGTCAAGCACGCTTCTGCGGTCAGATGATCTTTGACTGTATAACTGGTTAGATTTTTCCAACTTGACACACGCAAGAGTCATCTGAGAACTTACGTGAGAAAAAGCCTCTATCAGATTGGCCTGCAGGCAAGGCTGTCAGCAGTTTCTTGATTGATGTGGATGGGCCCAGCCCACTAGGGACAGTACTATCTCTCAGCAGAGGTTTCCGAGTTCTCTCTCTCTCTCTCTCTTTGGTTTTTCAAGACAGGGTTTCTCTGTGTAGCCCTGGCTGCCCTGGAACTCACTCTGTAGACCAGGCTGGCCTCGAACTCAGAAATCCACCTGCCTCTGCCTCTCAAGTGCTGGGATTACAGGCGTGACACCACTGCCCGGCCTGAGTTCTCTAAGAAAGCCAGTAGAGTAAGCCATGGAAGCAAGTCAGTCAGCAGCACTCTTCTGTGACCTTTGCTTTAGTTCCTGCCTCAAGGTTCCTGACCTGACTTCCCTTCATGACAGTGTTTTATCACAGCAATAGGAAGCAAGAGGGTATCAAGAACACTGTGTGGAAAGAAGTATTTTCAACATATAGTGCTTAGATCAATACAAGAGAATGCTCCCTTCTATTGTGTATTAAAATCAACTCCAAAAGTCTAGGGAAGTAGTTCAGTGGTAGAGTGCTTGCCCAGCAAGCATAGGACCTGGGTTTAATCCCCAGTGTGCTAAAACTTAAAGTCCGAAGAAGAAGAAGAGGAAGAAGGAGGAGGAGGAGGAGGAGGAGGAGGAGGAGGAGGAGGAGGAGGAAGGAAGAAGAAGAAGAAGAAGAAGAAGAAGAAGAAGAAGAAGAAGAAGAAAAGTAAAAGAAAAGGGGATAAACACTCATGCCCTTAGATTTAGCAAATGATTTTCAGATAAAGGTAGCAACAACATAAACAACAGAAAATAATTAAACCTAAGGTCATGAAGAGTGTTTCGAGGTACACACTTGGCCTTGTAGCACAGGTCTGTGACCCCAGCTACCGAGGAGGAGAGACAGAAAGAGACCAAGTTCAAAACCAACCTAAGGCATCCATCAAGGAGATCCTATCTCCAAATCAAAACGGAAAGGCTGGAAGTAGTCAAACCATCGCAGCCACCATATGACCACAGAGCTGCTCAGTCATCAATCAAGAGCGAAGAAAAGGTTCCTAAAACCAAAACAGAGCCCAGTCCTGTAATGCTCTCCCAGCACAAGGCCCTGGGCACACATTTAATAAGAGACTTGTTTACATTTTATATAAGGAACTCTCACAACCCAATTCAAAGAGGCAAAGGATCCCCACCAGACATTTCTGCAAGGAAGCTGCGTGGACAGTCAGGAAGCGCAGGAACCGTGGCTCAACAACACCACAATCAGGGAAACCAAAGACCAAAACAGGACCACATGTCCCATGAGGCTGGAGGTTAGAAGCAAAAGCCTGGATAAGAAATGTGGACAAAATACAGAGACTCCGGGACCTTTGGTGCACGTGAAAACTGGAACAGCAGCTCTGGCTGTTTTTAAGCTGCCGCAGAGTTACCCCTTGGCTCAGATTCTGCTCCTGGGTACACGTCCAAGAGTAAGGAAAACACCATCACAAAAACCTACGTGTGAGCACTCACAGCCACATAGCTCACACAGCCAAAAGGAAACCAGTCCCAAATCCCATCAGTCGATAAACAGATAAACCAAACCTGGTCGGTCCACAAGACGGAACATTTGAAAAGAATGGCATGCAGTTCTCACACACCCTGTTCGCTAGATAGTCCCTGAGAGCACCACACTGAGTGAAGGAAGCTGGTCCCAGAAGTCCACACATGAATGGCTCCTCCATTTGCGTGGAAGTCCAGAGCAGAGGTATCCACAGGCAGGATGCAATGTCCGTCGGGAGCTTAGGGCTGGCAGAGAGAGCGAGGAGCCCCATGAAAACAGGGAAGTGATGCTCCCTTCTACCGTGTATTAAAATCAACTCCAAAAGTCTAGGGAAGTAGTTCAGTGGTAGGGTGCTTGCCCAGCAAGCATAGGACCTGGGTTTAATCCCCAGTGACAGGTACAAAGGTTGATTCTTTTTTTGTTTAAAGTTAATAAAACTATTCTATGCTTTGCCTGGATTTTTTTTTTTAATTTATTTAATGTTTAAGTACACTGTAGCTGTCTTCAGAGACACCAGAAGAGGGCATCAGACCCCGTCACAGATGGTTGTGAGCCACCATGTGGTTGCTGGGTATTGAACTCAGGACCTCTGGAAGAGCAGTCACTGCTCTTAACTGCGGAGCCATCTCTCCAGCCCCAATGAGACTATTCTAAAGTTGACTATGTCAACAGTCACCCATGACTGTGACTATACTAAAGACCACTGAATTGTATACTTTGGAGGGATAAAACTTTATGAAACCTATCGCAATCAATGCTCTCTGAAAACCATGAACGACCCATTGCATGCTTGCTCTATTATCCACAGCGCCCTCACCCCTGAGGCACACAGGTCTAGCCTGGCTGAAGCTCCCCCAGAACCACCCATCCCTTGGGGCTCTCTCCTCCCTGATCTGACTTTCCCCTTCACTTCTTTCCAGTCTCCAGAACTCTCGCTGAGGCCAGCAAGCATCCGCACTCCCACCCACTGGGCTCCGCCTTGGCCAGGCTCTGACTCCCCTCCCTCCTCAGCAAACACCCTGCCTCAGTTTTGTCCTGCTGTGGCTGTCCTAATAGCGGCTACACGGTAATTCCCTCACGAGGCAAACCAAGGCTTTCCCAGATGAGGCCCGTTGTTGGGGTTCCGAGCAGACCTAGGTATACCAAACGCAGGATCAGAACAAAGCATTTCCAGGAAAACTTGTTACAGAGTGGCTGCAGTGTCCCTTTGTTGGTCAGAGTCGCCGCCATTGAGCCACACCGGCAGGCATCCATGCTTATAACCTACAAAGCTGAGGGAACCGAAATGCCCACTGGTAAGGAGAAGCCTGTTAACTACAACACATTTGTGGTAAACCCTGTCGTTTGGAAGAAAGAGGCAACAGTGTGAATGCTGAGGCTGTTGGGCCTGAGACCTGTGACGTCATATAGGCGACAATTAATACAGCCCTGCAGGTTTATTCCTGTTACCAAGGCAACGGCCACCATGTACCCAGAATTCAATAGGCCCACCTAGCCTACCTGTAATTTGAATAATCATGCATATAAAAGGGAGTAGCATGCTCCCCCTCTCTCTCTTTCTGCTCATCGCTCCCGGCCTTCCCCTTACCCCGTTCCCCTGTACCCCCATCTTAAATAAAACCACGTGGAGCTACTTGGTCTAGTCTAACTGTTCCAGCCCACACCTCCCGGTTCCTCCGCGGGCGCTGTGGACCGAGCCTGGTCGGGTGGCTCTGCCGCCTGCTACCGGCTTTCTGCGGAGGGCGGTTCCGGGCCAGCGGCTCCATTCCGGCTGCCTGCGCAGGGCGGTTCGGGCCGGCGGCTCCACTCCGGCTGCCTGCGCGGGAAAAACCAACAGAGGCAGGAGGACATCCATGACACTGACATGGAAAGAGCAGTCCTAGCCACGCACCGCAGTGTAATTCTCTGACATGAGGGCACGCAGGTCGCCATTCTGGAGATTACCTAGCTGCACCTCACTGAACACTGCGCACAGTGCTCGGCTGAATTTCTACCCTGCTTTAGTCTTATTATCGCCGAGAACAGGCTCCCTGGGGGCCAGAAGTCTTCTTCGGTAGGCTGGCTGGCCGATATTTGTCAGATCTATCGCTGTCAGAGTGACCACTAGACAACCTTTCGTTTGTTTGTTTCTCTGTGCAGCCCTTGCTATCCTGGAACTAACTCTCTGTCTCTCTCTCTCTGTCTCTGTCTCTCTCTCTCTCTCTCTCTCTCTCTCTCTGTCTCTTTCTCTCTCTCTCTCTCTCTCTCTCTCTGTGTGTGTGTGTGTGTGTGTGTGTGTGTGTGTCTGGCTGGTTTTGAACTCACAGAGATCTGACTGCCACTGCCTCCCAAGTGCTGGGATTAGAGGCACGTGACACCACAGCCCAGCTCTCTCGTTTCATTATAACCCTGTGCACACTAACTGGCGTATACACATAGGGCTATGGTAGTAACAAGTACAAAACAAACAAGCAGACATGAAGAGACGAAAGAAGGGTGAGAAACCTACGGGTGCCGAAGTGACGACCCTCCCTTCGTTAGCCAGCCCCTCTCCCGACCGCCCACCAAAGGCGGAGGGCCGGGTGTATGAGTTTTAAGCCCTCTTCCGCTATTCTTAGCCAACAATAAATGTCTCCTTCACTGCTCGGTTGCTGCCACAGGTTACATGATCCAGAGAGGGAAAGGGAAAAAGACGCAGTTGTGGGAGGAGGCTCATAACACGACATATGCTTAGATCCTTATATGTGCAAAGATGAAAATGTATACGCACAGAAGGATGTACGCCGATGTAAACAGAACCAGGGAACTACACCCTCTCGATTATCAAAACCTTCAAAGCCAACATTACTGTTGTAAGTTAGGAATGTAACTACACACTGGTTGAGGACGGCTCAGTTACTAAGAACACTTGATGATGCTCCACAGGACCCCAGCTTGGTCCCAGCACTCACACTGTAGCTCACAACTATCTGCAGCTCCAGTTAGAAGGGATCCAATGCTCTCTTCCAGAATCCGAGGGCAGTGCATGTACATAGTGCACAGACATAAACACAGGCAAAACACACATAAAACAAAAATAATTAAAATAAAAAAAAAGAAAGAAAGAAAAAGAAAAAGAAGGTTCTCATTAAACCAACATAAAATACTCACAAGAATAAGAACAGCTGCCACCGGCTGGTGAGATGACAGAGCTCTGACTGCTCTTCTGAAGGTCCTGAGTTCAAATCCCAGCAACCACATGGTGGCTCACAACCATCCGTAACGAGATCTGACGCCTTCTTCTGGGTGTCTGAAGACAGCTACAGTGTACTTACATATAATAATAAATACATCTTTGGGCCGGAGCGAGCAGGCCCGGACTGAGCGGGCCTGTAGCAAGGAGAGCTAATGGGTTCAATTCCCAGCAACCACATGAAGGCTCACAACCACCTGCACTGCTACAGTGTACTCATATACATACATAAATAAATAAATCTTTAAAACAAAACCAAACAGCTGCCACCTCTAACTCCTGGTCAGCACTGCCCGGAGCACTCTGCCTGCACTGCAGATGGAGGCTGAGGCTCCGAGTGACTGGTTCAGGTCACCAAACTGCCTGTCACTCTTAGGACGCTGGCTCTGCTCACTAACCGAGTGGGGCTTCCCCTAATTTTCTCATCCCAGATATGGGCCAACAATATGGCCGCCAACAATAAGTCACCGACAATGCTAAGCTAGGGTCAATCTCCAGGAGAGAACCAACTCCTACCAGAGTGTTCCGACCTCCACATGAAGTGTGCCCCAGTGTCCTGTGCATACTGCCCCTCCAAACGCAAATAAATACAATGCAATGTTGTTGTTCTTGAAAACAGTTCTCTCTGTATAATGCTGGCTATCCTGGAACTCTTTATGTAGACCAGGCTAGCCTCAAACTCACAGAGATCCACCTGCCTCTGCCTCCCAACTGCTGGAGATAAAGGCGTGCATCATTACGCCCAGCCTGTAAGATACATTTCCTTTGTATAATCTGTCTTGGGAGAGCTGATCACAATATTTTTAGCCTTGTCTGATAAACACTGAATTACAATCTGCCCCCCACTGAACTGTAAAGTCCAAACAGCACAGCTCCCCCCCCCATCCTCGTTTATTTGGGATCCATGGTCTCTGCCTTCGAGGCAGCACACAGTGGACTCCCTGTCACATTACACTGGCAAAACGGTGGTGAAAACCAATGCCCAGAAGTCATCCAAGAGCTTAGGGCACCAGACTAACAAAGCCTAAGGCGCCCAGTATTTGCCTAGTGTCGATACCCCATGGCAAAGCTCAAAGGTCACACCTCACAGCAGGGAGCTAAGAGCACTTCTGACTACAAGTCTGAGGGTCTACTCAACCACCGTCAGGTCAGTCTGCCTAGACCACGGCTAAGTAACCTGCGGTCACCTGCTCCACCTCGACTTGCCTAGCAGCCTGATACATAAAATAAGAGCTGATAGCAGAGTCTGCTTCTACTGCTATTGAGCAATAAACAAACCAAGGCAAGAACACCTAAGACAAAAGGCTTGCTATTGCGAAGCACACACAGTTCCCACTGCTAATGTCTGCTAGTAGGTTTGACCCAAACACAGAGCCACAGGCTGTAGGGCTGAGGAGCCAGGGCCTGCTCTTCCTCACCACTGAATACGTAACGGTTGCTTAAAGATGATGTAATTGCACCAATGTGTCATGCGTCCCAGAAACCACACTGGGATTCTGGACAATCTGTGTGACTTTTAGTTCTGAAGACATGTGACTTTAGGTCGATTCAGTTAGCCAAGAGTCCCCAGATAGTTCCCACTCAAGGAAACAGGGCCCCAACTGTTTGTTTACCAAGGTACAATGCCAAACCTATTAATTTGATATATCATAATGTCAAAGTTGACAGCTTCAGAATGCTTTCAGAATTGTAGTTTTATATATAGTTTATATTTGGCTTCTTTTTTTCCATAAAAACAATTTATTTATTCATTTTATATATATGAGTACACTAGTGTTCTCTTCAGACACCCCAGAAGAGGGCATCGGATCCCATTACAGATGGCTGTGAGCCGCCATGTGGTTACTGGGAATTGAACTCAGGACCTCTAGTAGAGCAGTCAGTGCTCTTCACCACTGAGCCATTTCTCCAGCCCCTAGAGTTGAGTTCCTAACAACAACAAAAAAAATTATCTGATTTGTTACGCCTACTAGCTACCTTGGAATTAAAATATTATCAAGAATTTGTGCTTTTCAGAAGTTATAAAAGGGGCAGGAGAGATTGCTGTGGGCGGGGGGCTAGGAGCACCGACAGCGCCCACACGGGCTGACTCGGGACAACCACCTGTAACTCAGCTCCTTGAGTGGCCTCTGGCCTCCTCAGAAACTCACACATGTGAGTCACCGTGCCTGGCTGCAGGCTAGGTTCCCGGACACTGGCATTCCCACGGGCACACACCTCAGCTCACCCTGCACTTACACGTGGGTAAATCGCTCCTCAGAAGCCAGCTGACGCTTCTGTGTGCTCTTCTAACTCGCCATTTGTGTGGCTTCTGAATCCTGGGCTGCTCTGCCCGCGGTTTTAATCATATTCCCTTCCCCGGGGTCTTCCTTCTTAAAATGCTTCCAGCAGAGGCAAATGCAGTCCCTGTACTTCGCCTCTGACACCAGGCAGTGAAAGTGAAAGCTGCTACAATGAGGGGAAAACTTCAGAACAAAAAAGAAAAAAAAAAAAACCACTTTTCTCTTCCAGGATCTGAATTGGGTTCCCAGCACACATGCCCAGTGACTTACACCCACCTAGAACTCCAGCTTCAAGGGAGGGGAAGCTGTCATCAGGCCAGCACAGACCCTGCCACACAGACATTCTCTGTCTCTCTTTCTGTGTCTCTGTCTCTTACACACACACACACACACACACACACACACACACAGAGAGAGAGAGAGAGAGAGAGAGAGAGAGAGAGAGAGAGAAAGAACACAAATCATTAAAAGGAAAAAGGAGAGAGGAAGGGAGGGAGGGAGGGAAGTTGGGAGGAAGACAAGGATGGCTCAGTGGTTAGCACTTGATGTTCTTCCAAAAGACCTGAGTTCGGTTCCCAGTGCCCACACCAGTAGCTCACAACTACCTGTAACTCCAGTTCCAAAGATTCTCCAAGGACACCTTCACTCATTCACGCACACCCGCACATATAATTAAGATCAAATAAATCTCTTTTTAAATCATAATTAGCCGGGCGGTGGTGGCGCATGCCTTTAATCCCAGCACTTGGGAGGCAGAGGCAGGCGGATTTCTGAGTTCTAGGCCAGCCTGGTCTACAGAGTGAGTTCCAGGACAGCCAGAGCTACACAGAGAAACCCTGTCTTGAAAAACCAAAAAAAAAAAAAAAATCATAATTAAATCTCAGCACTCCCTCACAATCGGTCAACGCGGCAAGGAGGCTGCCCAGGGGTTTCAGACCGATGTATTTCACACAAGCCTCTCAGAATCCCCACACCGCCACTCAGACACAAATCAGACACGCTCAGCAAGCCAAGGCACCTACCTGCTCACAGGATGAACTTGGAAAACACAGCCTAGGAAACAAGTCGTCTAATGAAGCAAAACGGAGCAGCATTTGGAAAAAACATAACAATGTATGTCTACCTCTCAGGAGTCTTAGGGCTGTGGCCGTGTTGGCTCATCGGTCTGATGACACACTGGGCATCCCAGGGTATTTTGTTCTTACACAGCTAACCCGCCTGAGCCTTGAGAAGAGGAAGAAGGCGGAGACAGGCAGGGGGTGTGGCTTGTTACAGGAATGATTAGGCAAAAACAACCTAAAGGCACACCGGTTTCTTTTGTCTGGTGCCTTATGGTTTAACAAGTGGGCTAGTCCTCTGGATGTTCTTTTCCCGCCCCTGCAGCTCGTCGGAGGCCTTTCTCCACCCGTGAGACAATCTGACAAAGTGACAAAAAACCAAATCCCAAACACAGAAAGTGCTTCGGGCGAAGGTGAGCGGGGTGAAAGAGGTCAAAGATTCGGATGACATCAAGTACACTTCTTCACAGTCCACAGTAGTACACAGGCATACATGCAGGCAAACAATATACATCACACAACAAAAATGTATACATCTTTAAAAAGGAAATAAAAATTAGGTACCATATGCTGAGCAGTGTTCTAATTAGCCCTCCAGGGGAGACTAAGAATGAGAAACGTTCCTATGCCCATAATGTTGCAGACCAATCTCTCCCAACTAAGTGACTTTCAACAGCAGAGACTGCTTATTACACTTTTGGAAGTCAGAGTTGGACATGGGGCTCTCCAAGCTAAACATCAAAGGGTCCACAGGGCACCACCAGGCCTGAGGTCACTTCTCCCACTGTCCACAGTCAGCTGGTCGGCTTTCAAGGACTCATCTGGATAACCCAGAATAGGACCAGCAAGATGACTCAGCAGATACAAGCACTTGCTGCAAAAGCTTGCCAACCTGAGTTCAATCCCCAGGGGCCGACCATAGGAGAAAAATCACATTGGGAAGTTATCCTCAGACCCCTGCACACACGGCCTGTGACTTGTTCCTTGGGCTCCTGCTACTGTGACCCACATGATGGACTGTCACCTAGAACTGGTGCTGATCAGGCTAGGACTGACTGAAGAATCAGCTACTGCTAACAGGAGCTCAGCATCACTGAAGTGAACCTTCTAGACTTCTCTGCAACAAGAAGTATTTCCCGAGGTCAATACACCAAAGCTGATTCAGCTGTGGTCCAAGGGAGACAGACTACACTTTGCGTTCAACTTGGCAGTGTTAGTGCTCTGTGTGTATTACTGGTTTTGAAGGTCTGAGGGTTCAGAGAGAGCATCCGAGGCTTGGCATCTCATGGCAGGGTCAGAGTACTGCAAGTGAGGGTCTGAGAGCTATTGATGAAGGTCAGTCTCTAGTTGCTATGAAGATCACAGGATATTGGAGATACCAGGACCATAAAACATCCACCTAGAAGAGCTTCAGATGGAGGTGGCCTAAGAGACAGGCTTTGGGTGCTGTGGATGGCAAAGCTGGAGAGGCAGGGCTGCCCAGGCCCTTTGGAGACCAAAGGATTATAAGCCTCAAAGATGCCAGTACTGAGTGGTGGGATTTGGATTTACACTGCTGAATTCTGGTTTTGCTTTGCAGTAACTGTTTTTATGTCCAGGTTTTCACTATCCTGGCCCATGCACACAGTATATTCACACTCACACAATAATAATCTGTACATTTTTTTTAAAATTCCAGTTCTTTTGGCTAGGCATAGTGGTGTACGCCTTTCAATCTCAGCACTTGGAAAGCAGAAGACAAATGGATCTCTGTGAGTTCGAGGCCAGCCTGGGTCTACATAGCAAGTTCCAAGCCAGCCAGAGCTATACAGACAGATCCTGTCTCAAAAAGAAAAACGAGAGAGAGAGAGAGAGAGAGAGAGAGAGAGAGAGAGAGAGAGAGAGAAAGTTCCTTAACATAGGCACATCTGTACGGATGTAAGTAACTGATTCATACATTTCAGGAATGAAAATCATCTACCTGTGATTTTTCCTAACCCAGAGTTACCCTACAGGAATATAAATGATAGGTTACTTACAGGAGCGTGGGTGACTTACAAGTAACCACAACACTGAGGAAAATGTCCCTCTCATCCCCCAGAGGCCAGAGAGGCACTGTGTGAAGAGAGACCCCGACATGATGGTCAAGCCCATCACTGCAGCACTTGCAGAAGAGGCAGAAGGATCAGAAACTCAGTATTGTCCTTATCAAAGAATGGGCTCCAGCCTGGGCTGCTTTAACAAACAAAGTAAAAGCTGAATTTGAATAGAGTGGTCCCCTGACAGGCGTGGAACTGATACCCTCCGCTGTGCCAGACCCTACACAGGTGATCACATGACCTGCCCACAGCCCCTGAATGGGTGATCACATGACCCACCTGTAGCCTCTGATTATGTCCTGTGTCCCTGGACTAACCAAGAGCTCTCTGAAGGTTGAGCCTTGGTCCTCCTCAGCAGTGAAAGCTGTACCACAGGAGAACGCTCCACCATGAAGGTGTTGCCTTACTCATTCCACCACCACACACGGGCACTGTTATCAACCACGCTGAGTGAGTACCTTCGTGAAACAACTATCTACAAGAGGAATGTCTGGGCTCACAGGGTCAGGTGAACTATTAACTCTGGCAGGTCTGTTCCCTCTGCAGAGTTCTCGGTTGAGCGAGAGCGAGCTGTTTTCCGAGTCTTTCCTAATACGATTGGTTCCCACATTTTTTCCAGGGAAGTAAAAGACGTCTGCGTAGGCTTTCCTGTGGAGGTCAGAAGACAACGCATGGGAGTCAGCTCTCTCCTTCCATCATGTGGAAGACTGAGCCAGGTCATCAGGCTTGGTGGCAAGCACCTGCTGAGCCGGCCTGCCAGCTCTGCTCAAGTGAGATTTAACTGGACTGTTTTGTTTGTTTTCTGAGGTAAAGTATTTTTTTTTAAGCATGTGTAAGGCTAAGTCCCTTCCGTGTACTTAGGATCCACTAATTTCTTTTGCATGAGCTGTTTGGATCCCTTAATCACTTTCATTTTCAGTACTCAGGACGGCCTTGAACTCTTGATCCTCCTGCCTCAACCTCTCTGGTGCCAGCCCAACAGGCCTGCACCACAAGTGTGGTTCTCAACTATCTTCTTCAGAGTGCTTGTTCTTGTCTTAGCTGATTTGCAGGGTTTTTTCTATTAACTGATCCTTAATAAATAACAGGAATTACAAATACAGTTTCCTGGTTGTCGGGTTTTGTCAGCTCTGGGGTTTGCTGGGCTGTGTGTTTATTTGTTTGTTTTTAAGTAATGAGTTTTATTTATTATTCTGTTCCTTATGGTTACCACCACACACAGAAAGGCCACTTCTGTCCTAAATGTACAAGACCACTTCCCTTTGAATCTCTTAGAGAGAGGCCAGCCATGAACAATGGCGGCCCACCGTGGTCATAAGCTGTAGCCTCACCCTAACGTGCTCCCAGATATAACATCTGGAGACAAAACACTCCTGTTCACTCAGCATTTAAATGGTCATTCAGGCAGGCTGCACAGGCTTATCTGTCCTATTGCGAAAGATCTAGACAGCCTCTCTTCTCTTACCACACACACAAGCACGAGACTCTGGGGCAGCGGCTCTAAGGTAGGAGGCATCTCAACCACAAATACCCAATGCCACACACCTCGACAGTCCCGCCCATGCACCCATGTCTCTCTAGTGTACCTATGACAGGAAATCTGTGAATCCCCATTCCATGAGATGAGTAGATCTCATCTGTGTTAGCCCCATAAGCCACGCCCCTCGGAGGTCCTCAGCTACGCCTACCTCAACGTTCTGCACACACCCCACGCCATTTACACCACCCATATTAGCCCTCAACCTTCCTACCAAACCCTTCCCTGGACATTCCTCCATCTCGTCCCCCTTACCCTGTTCACCGTAATGGCTCCTTCTCATCCTTCGAGTACGTCTCTCTACCTCCTCAGAGAGGCAATGCCCCACTTCATTGAACCTTATCTTTATTGCAGTTGGCAACTGTTTTAACCATTCATTTATTTCTGTGTTTATTATCTGTCATCTCAAAAGTCCCCAGAGGGCAGGGGCCTTGTCCAAACCATTTATGCTTTAAAACCTAGCATTCGCTTAGCACAGTGCCTGGCAGAGAGTCAGTACTCAATAAATACTGGGTGCATTAAACCTGACTGAAAGAGTTCCAGAAAATTCCATTTCTGCATCATCAAGTTTCTGAAGAGCCCAACCACAAGGGCCTTAAAGGTGGATGTAAGAACAGGCGCCTCCCATGCCAGCCCGCCTCCCTCCAGCATGGTTAACCCTTTCTGGTGGTCTGAGTAAGCTTGGCCCAAGGAGAGGCTCTATTAGGAGGTGAGGCTTTGTTAAAGAAAGTGGGGGGGGGGCTTGAGACCCTCCTCCCAGCAGCCTGGAAGCAGTCTGCTCTATGACTTCCTTTGGCTGGAGATGTAGAACTCTCAGCTCCTCCTGTACCACGCCTGCCTGGACGCTGCCATGCTCCCACCTTGATGATACTGGACCGAACCTCTGAACCTGTAAGCCAACTCCAATTAAATGTCATCCTTTATAAGACTTGTCTTGGTCATGGTATCTGTTCACAGCAGTATAACCCTAAGGCACCTTTCATCATGTGAAGGTGATTTCCCCAGCACCATCCACAGATATGTCTGAAAGAACACATGGCTTTCACTGTCTCCACGCTCTTCACTCCGCTGCACTGAGGAGGATGAGCGGAGGCATAGGAGCAACAATAACTTTTTACCACTGATAAAAGGGGCGGGCCGATGAGTTCCTATCCTTCCCTGAGTCGGGGCAGTCAGTGATTGATGGGTGTGGTGTTTCAGATGAGAACGGCTCTTGTTTGTTTCTGGTTTTTTGGGTTGTTTTTTTCCCCAAGACAGGGTTTCTCCGTGTAGCCCTGGCTGTCCTGGAACTCACTCTGTAGACCAGGCTGGCCTCAAACTCAGAAATCCGCCTGCCTCTGCCTCCCAAGTGCCGGGATTAAAGGCGTGCACCACCACTGCCCAGCTGAGAACAGCTCTTATAGGCTCAAATGTGTGCATTCTTTGTTTCTAGTCAAAGAACTGTTTGGGGAGCTGGAGAGAAGGTTCAGTGGTTAACAGCACTGACTGTTCTTCCAGAGGTCCTGAAATCAATTCCCAGAAACCACATGGTGGCTCACAACTATCTGTATTGGGGATCTAATACCCTGTTCTGGTGTGTCTGAAGACAGCTGTAGTGTACTCATATAAATGAAATAAATAAATCTTTTTTAAAAAGATTTATTTATTTATTATATGTTAAGTACACTGTAGCTGTCTTCAGCCACTCCAGAAGAGGGAGTCAGATCTTGTTATGGATGGTTGTGAGCCACCGTGTGGTTGCTGGGATTTGAACTCAGGACCTTTGGAAGAGCAGTTGGTGCTCTTATCCACTGAGCCCTCTCTCCAGCCCAATAAATAAGTCTTTAAAAAAAAGCCCCCACCCCCCTCCCAAAAAAAAAGGCCAGGTGGTGGTGGCGCACGCCTGTAATCTCAGCACTTGGGAGGCAGAGGCAGGCAGATTTCTGAGTTGGAGGCCAGCCTGGTCTACAAAGTGAGTTCCAGGACAGCAAGGGCTACACAGAGAAACCCTGTCTCGAAAAAACCAAAAAAAAAAAAAAAAAAAAAAAAAAAAAAAAGCCTGTTTGGGAAGATTAGAAGGTGTCCTTCAGGGAGGTGTGTCAGTGGGGGTGGGTTTTGCAGTTTCAAAAGCCCATGCCAGGCCCAGTCAGTGTCTCTTGTCTCTGTCTCTGTCTGTCTGAAACTGTGAGCAAGCCCCAATTAAATGCTTTCTTCTGTAAGCGCTCCAGTGGTCATGGTGTCTCTTCACAGCAATAGAATACTAGCTCAGACAATGGAGGATGGAGAGACATTTTTCTTGATGCTCCAAGCCAGTGGTAAGGTGCTCACGGTCCTGTAAATAACCCTCACTCATGTCCCTGTGCATAACCCATCAAAGCAGAAGACAGACTAGTTTGGAAAGAGAAAGGCCATCAGCAGGAGGAGACAAGAGGGTCACGGGGAAAACTATGATCAAAATACATTACACAGTGAGTCCTGTCATCATGCACAGTTAACATACACTAACAAAGGCATCTTTTAAAAAGAAAAAAGTGAGTGGTTAAGGAAGTACCTCAGTCGGCAGGACCTCCTGGTGGGAGACGCCCCCAGTCTGGTCCCCAGCACACAAATGGGGCAGGGAGGGACATCTCCATAATCCTACGATTCTGGAGGTAGAAGCAGGAACAGTAGAAATCACAGCCAGCCTAGGTTACAAAGGACTCTGTAGCAAGAAAAACAAAAGGAAGGAAGGAAGGAAGGAAGGAAGGAAGGAAGGAAGACAAGCAGACAGGCAAGCAGATAGGCAGGTAGAAGCTGAGCATTACAATTCCATGTCTTTAAACCCAGCACTTGGGAAGCAGGGGCAGGGAACAGGCCAGTTGTGAAGCAAAACCCAGTGTCCCAAAAGATGCAGAGCTGGTGGCAGGGCCATAGAAAGAGAAAGAATGAACTGAGACAGAGGATTATTCCAAGAGAAGGCAGAAGCCTGGCGGCACACGTAGTTAATCCCAGCACTCAGGAGACAGAGTCTACAATGTTCTGACCTATGGCACACACATGCACACGCACACACACACAGACACTAAAATAAATATTTCTTTTTTTTTTTTTTTTTTTTTTTTTTTGGTTTTTCGAGACAGGGTTTCTCTGTGTAGTCCTGGCTGTCCTGGAACTCACTCTGTAGACCAGGCTGGCCTCGAACTCAGAAATCTACCTGCCTCTGCCTCCCAAGTGCTGGTGATTAAAGGCGTGCGCCACCACTGCCCAGCTGATTTTTTTTTTTAAATAAATATTTCTTAAAGCGGCAATGTTCAGGTGGATGTGAGGGCACAGCTGCGGGGTGGGAGCAGAGGCCTCTGCTGGTAGAATATAGCAAGGCCTAGACTGGGCATTTCAGGACAGGAGAGCTCCTAAGATCCTGGGAGTTTATCCTGTTACAAGGCAGAGGCCCCAGCTCTGACACCCCCATACCCAAATTCAATTAAGTCCTTATATATCCTGCAGGCACCTGCAGGCACCCTCCTCTATAACTGGCTCCCAGCTGGTTTTCTAGGTCTTTGAGTTTGGGCCCAGGCTGGCTGCAAAGTCACCACACAGGCAAGGATGACTGCTAATGCCTGATCAAGTGCCAGGATTACAGGTGTGCGACACAGCGTCCAGTTTTGAGTCTTACAATATCTAACACAACATCAACATGTAGCTTCAGTCCACACAGACACGTTATAATATTTCACTGCAAATTCAAGTTCTGCTTTCTCTACAACTTCTGCTCAGGGTTTCTGTGAGCCTAAAACTACTCTAAAAAACAAAGACCACTGGAGACAAGGAGGTAGAGGCGCATCTGGGAGGAACTGGGGGGGAAATAGGATCAAAATACATTATATGACATTCCAAAGAATTAATAAAAATTAATAAACACCTTTACAAAAGGCAATAAAGACCACCGAGTAACAGGAAGAACTTGGACAGAGGGCAGGATGGAAAAGGGGAGTCACGTGACTCACAGACCAGCGACTGGAAGAAGGCTGGTGTCACAGACAGGATAAGGAAGCGGCAAAGGGGGCCTCTGCTCTGGAGTTATAGAAGACCCAGCTCAAGAGCAAGCGAGCACAACGCAGGACTTCTACGGTCCCTGTTTGGAGCCATGATTAGGAAGGCATGATACGGGTGTGAGGATTAGAGAGAAATCCGCTGCTGAATGTTCAGTCTTGAAACTGATACCATCTCCTTGGAAAGGGAGAGGCGGGGCTGGATGTGGTGATCACGCCGAGTAATAGCCCTTGGAAAGCTAGGGAAGGTTTCCTCAAACTCCTGGGCAGCTTGGATAACAGAGTGAGGTCTAGGACGTCCTGGGCTCCAGACAGAGTCACTGCCTCAAAACCATGAAAGGGAAACAAAAAACAGAAGTATTACAACACACGGGGTGATCTCCACCTTTGACACTGGCCACTGGAGCCAAAAACTGGTGCTGGGTGGAGTTTCCGTGGCGTGTGGCACCAAGAAAGATCAAATACAGAGGATCCAACAGAAATACTGCTCCAAATGTGAAGAGCTGACAAGCCAGAAGGAAGGTTTGCCTGGTGAACGTGGCGACCACCCGTGAGTGAGCAAGGCGCTTCTACTCTCAGCCAAGGGCACAGAGAATGGGGGATGAAGTTGTTCATGCCAGACTGCCGGGCTGTCCATTCACACCCTGCCCTTGGCCAAGGGAAAGCGTTTAGAATCTCTGTGCCTCAGTTTCCTTACCTGTTAAATGGAGCCAACTGTGCCCTTCATGGATCTGCTGTAAAGATCCATGGAGAGAATAAGGAGGCCAGTGCCTGGCACTCCCGGTGCCAGCTCCCAACACCAGTCACGTGGTCCTTTATAATCAGTCTCCTTAAAATATCCTCTGTATCTGCTAATAATGTTTAGCGGACAGAATGCTTTCAGTGATATGTTGTGAGGCTCACATGGCAGTGTGAAGCGTGTATCATGGCCATCGACTTCGAGAGTCAGATCACTAACTCTCAGACATCCAAGGCCTGGCCGGGATGAAGAAGTCTAAGATACACAGGAAGTCCTTCTAGAAGCACTGAAGTAGGCCAAGGGCATGGGACATGTGTCTGCCTGCAGACTCAGCCCTGCCAAGGTCTCAAAACACAGGTCACAGTTTTTCAGTCTTCCAAAGTTGCTCAACCATCAGAGAAATGAACTGATCATGAAGCCAGCGATGACCCAGCACCCCGATTCAAATCACATCCCTGATTTCCCAGCCCACGGGAACATGGCCCAGGGTAAGGCCAAATGGAGCCTGGCTTCCAAGGGCTGATCACTGAGAGGCAAACCAATGAGCAAGTTAGCTATTCCCTGAGCCCAGCCTCGCACACAGCAGGGTCAGCCTGCCTCCCCCATCTCCTCCAGTACCATTCCACTACTACCTGCTCTGCCAGGAAGAAGTCACAATTGAACCATAGTGCCATGCAGAACTCCTGGTATGTCTGTGTCTGTGACTTCAAGGAACACTAATTCCCCAGGAAGCCCTGTGTTCTGCCCTGTGCATTACCCATACAAGTTTGTTCTCACAGAAGAGGGACGGGGGATGGCAAGGTGACCCAGAAGATAAAAGAACTTGATAAATGGCATGTCTGAATGTTCAATAGCCTGAATTCAATCTCTGAGATGCACATGTAGAAGGAAGGAGAGAACGCCCACAGTTGTCCTCTGACCATAACCCTTGCCTGCCATGGCACACATGCATATACACACATAACATAGTATACATGCCATCTCGTCCTTACTTTTTTATAGACGGGGGCAATGTATAAAAGAAAGTGTTTACGGTTTCAGTGGGTAAGAGCACTTGTTACTCACCCAAGGGACCCAGGTTCAATTACCAACACCCACATGGTGGTTCATAACTGTCTATAACTCCAGTTTCAGGGGATTCAACCCCGTCTTCTGGCTTCCAAAAGAAACAGGCACACATGTGGTAGACAGATATACATGCAGACAAAATACCTATTCACACAGAAAATAAATCTTTAAAAGAAAAGCACTTAATTTAGCTTATGGTTTCAGAGGGTTATAGTCGAGAGTTCACATCTTGATCCACAACCACAGGCAGAGAGAAAGCACTGGTCAGCCACGTGAAGCACAGAGATCCCAGGAAGAGGCACAGAGAAGGGAACCCAGGAGCCTTGGCGCGCACGGGAGACAGGGACTGTGTGCTTGAATGGCAGGTTCCCAGCAGCTGTCTCAGCAGCCTGGGGTGTCTTACACACGCTCCCATTGCTACTACCAACTTTAGGGGTCTCCTAACAAGCCGGGTGGTGGTGGCGCACGCCTTTAATCCCAGCACTTGGGAGGCAGAGGCAGGCGGGATTTCTGAGTTTGAGGCCAGCCAGGTCTACACAGAGAAACCCTGTCTCAAAAAAAAACAAAAACAAAAACAAAAAAACAAAACAAAACAAAACAAAAAAAAAGGAGTCTCCTAACAACCAAAGCACAAAGGGGACAATGGTGCACTGTGAATCCTGAAAAATCAGTGACAAAGTCCTTCCAAGCTAGCAGTGACCTGTATGTACTGCCTCAACCTTCCTTCCTTTGCCTTGTTTTGTAATCATGTCCACATATGTGGCCCAACCTGGCTGCCATCTCAAGATCTTCCTGCTTCAGAAAGTGCTGGATTACAGGCATATGCCGATATGCTGGATAAACTTTATTTATCTGTAGGTGGAGTGGGGGGTGGAGGAGGTGGTGGTGCTGAGGTGGTGGCCACAGCAGTGGCCGCAGTAGTGTTTTTGGTTTGGTGGGAGTGAGAATTTGCAGATTCCACACAGAACAAATGTGGAGGTCGGAACTGGCACTGGAATTACAAACCATTCAATGCCACCCAATGTGGGTGCTGGAGACAAAGCCTAGGTTCTCTGCTGCCCCGACCCCTGAACGATACGATCTGAACACCATCCTGTCTCTGAAGGCAAACATGGTGATAGGAATATTCCAGGAGGAAGCATGGAATGCAAATTCTCTCATTTGTTCAAGTCATCACGTCTCCCTGAACCACTGACAATAACACTTCCTACTTCACAGGATTAAATAATGTAAATCAAAGTGCTTGGGCATTGAATAGCTGTCCTCATCGCCTTTATAAAACGTCTGTCTCATCGTGCCTAACAAGCAGAAAATATCCCTGGAAGGAAATCAGAAAGCTCCATCATACCCCTTGGACCCAAGGACTGGTCCCGGCAAGGTCCGCCTTTGTCCTTAGGGGCCTCCCTCCCCTCCCCTCACCCCTTTGCTATCTTTCCAGACAATCCTTCTTTCCCTTGGAAATTGACCCATTCCTATCTGTGACTTAAAACATTTGTTTTGTTTTGTTTTTGGGGGGATTTGGTTGTAGGAAGTCACGTTCGCCATTACAAGATGGTGCCCATTTCCTGTGATGAATCAGCAATGTGCTGTTGTTTACTCCACTCCGTGCCCTACTGTGCATGCGCAGGTAGAGGTTTGGCGGGTCGCAGCTCAGACCCGGAGCATACTAATGAGGCATCGTGGCGTGCACCAATCAGGTAGAAACACGTCTAGCCTAGGCTTATTTAAGACGCACCATTCCTTTTTTCATGGTCTTTCGCCTCTGCAATCAACCCCGCAATAAACGTCTGTGGAAGGATCCTGACTGTCTCGTGTCATTCTTGCTGGCGAGATAGACACGCGACCTACATTTGGTTTTTTGGAGACGGGGTGTCTCTGTATAGCCCTGGCCGTCCTGGAAGTCACTCTGTAGATCAGGCTGGCCTCAAACTCAGAAATCCGCCTGCCTCTGCCTCCCAGAGTGCTAGGATTACAGGTGTGCGCCACCACCGCCCGGCTGTGACTTAAAACTTACAACTGGGTACCTTCACAACTTAAAGAGGTGTATTTAGTGTGCAGCGCCGCAGGTGCATGATGGGAACATGGGCATGCTAGGCTGCAGGCCTTGGTGGTAGACAGAGCATACACAAAATGAGACAGACCAACACATCACATGACAGACAGGACACCAAAGAGCAGTGCAGAGGTCAGCCTCGGGCTTTTAGAACAACTTTCCCACAGGAGAGTTAACTCACGGTCCTGGGAGAACATTCTTCCATCCCTTTTAGGGCAGCGCCCCCAGTAACTTCTGGAGCTCCCACTGGGCCCCACCTCTGGCAAGTTTTACAACCTGTTATGGGTTCACACTGGGGACAAACCCTCCATCCCTTGGGGGAAAAAGCAATAGCCAGTTACAGCAACTTGATTCAATATCAGTGTTGACATTAATCAAATCTAGCACAAATATTCAACTTGATTCCAAAAACAGCATCTAACAAGGCTGGAAGAGCCTGCTCCTTGGGCAGTAGGACTGGTAATGGGGACAGAAGTGTGTGAGAAGTTAAATTCTTGGTACATAAATGTGTCTCAGTTATTGATGAATCGTTAACTTGGTATTCAACAATGTTATCAAAAGAAAACTCACCTCGTATAATTATCAACAAAACAAAATAAAATACCTTGCTTATCTTCTTAAAGGATTCAGGAGGTGAGCATGGTGGCACACAACTATAATCCCAGCACTTGGGAGGTGGAAATCGGACGATCAGCAGTTCAAGGCTAGTCTCAGCTACATCAAATTAAACAAAAAGGATTCGGGAGCAAGGAGACCGGCGAGAAGCCCCAGTGGTAACGGTGTCTGCGCCAAGCCTGGAGGCCTGAATTCAGTCTCCAGGACCCACAGGAAGGAAGGAGAGAAGTGACTCCCAAAGTTGCTCTCTAATTTCCCTTTATGTGCGGGGACACGTGCAAACCTATATATGAATGTATACACACAAAAATAAATAAATAGTAAAAGTATAATAAAGAATAGAAGACACAAAAAGAAAAGATTCAGGGCCAGCAAGATAGCTCAGTAAGTAAAATGTATGCTCCCAAACCGGACAGCATGAGCTCAATCCCTAGCATACATATGTGACTCCAGCCAGCACCCACAATGTGCACCGCAGCCAGCACCCACATGCTCACCCCAGCCAGCACCCACATGTGCACCCCAGCCAGCACCCACATGTGCACCCCAGCCAGCACCCACATGCTCACCCCAGCCAGCACCCACATGCTCACCCCAGCCAGGACCCACATGCTCACCCCAGCCAGCACCCACATGTGTACCCCAGCCAGGACCCACATGCTCACCCCAGCCAGCACCCACATGTGCACCTCAGCCAGCACCCACATGCTCACCCCAGCCAGCACCCACATGTGCACCTCAGCCAACACCCACATGTGCACCTCAGCCAACACCCACATGCTCACCCCAGCCAGCACCCACATGTGCACCCCAGCCAGGACCCACATGTGTACCCCAGCCAGGACCCACATGCTCACCCCAGCCAGCACCCACATGCTCACCCCAGCCAGGACCCACATGTGCACATACACAGAGCACAATACTAAATAAAGCTTAAAAGGGCATACACGAGTCCTTTTATAGAAAGGACATTTGCTTGCTGATTAAAACTGCGAGCTGAGTTCAGAGAAGCATAAATACCTCATGCCTTAGTTTCCCCAGCTGTTAGCTGAGGAAAATAATAAAACTGGCTTTATAGTTTGTCATATGATTTAGTGAGACTACCACATAGGGCTCTAATTGACTTTGCAATCTGGGGATCAAATCCAGGTCCTCACCAAGTGTTCCACCATGGCCCTACCCTCAGTCCGCCCACCCCCTTGCCTTCTCAGTTTTAGAGAAAGGGTTTCTCTGTGTAGCCCTGGTTCTCCTGAGCTAGTTCTATAAACCCGACTGACCTCAAACTCACGGATCCTCCTGCCTCTAAGTGCTGGGATTAAAACCAAGTGTCGCCGGGCGGTGGTGGCACATGCCTTTAATCCCAGCACTTGGGAGGCCTAGGCAGGCGAATTTCTGAGTTCGAGGCCAGCCTGGTCTACAGAGTGAACTCCAGGACAGCCAGGGCTACACAGAGAAACCCTGTCTCGGAAAAAAAAAAAAAAAAACCAAGTGTACCATCGCTCCCCTATAAAAACCCCTTTTGAATCATTGGGTGGAGGGCACACACAGGCCTGGGATCCCAGCACTTGGAAAGTGGGCCCAGAAGGATTGAGGGTTGTGCATGAAGCCAGCCCTGGGCTACATGAGAATCTCCCTCAAAAGTGATTAAATTAGTAACAATAATAGTGTCAGGTAATAGCCACCATATCTGACACTGTTGTTGTTATTAATTAATTAATTAATTAATTAATTACTTTTGAGGGAGATTCTCATGTGGCTCAGGGCTGGCTCAGGCCTACCATGGTAACACCTTTAATCCCAGCACTCGGGAGGCGGAGGCCTGGAGACCTCTTAGTTCAAGGTCAGCCTAATCTGCATCTTGAGCTCCTGGACACAGTTTAGTCATTTCTGAGAGACAAGGGCTCATAAGGATGGCCTCAAACCCCTGGTCCCTTTGCTGCCCCCTCCCAAGGGTCCAGATTACAGATAGGCACCATCACACGCCCGACCTGACCTGCTAGCAATAACTTAAGAAGCAACAAAGGCACCAAGATTTCACCTCAGAAGGATCTGAAACCAGAAGTTGTGGCTAACGCATAGGCCTTCCTACATAGCTTCTAGCTGGAACATGGCATAGAGAACTTACATGTTAACTCATACCTATTACATTACTAAAAGAATAAAATAAAATAAAAAGTCCTTTGGTAGCCGGACAGTGGTGGTGCACGCCTGTAATCCCAGCACTTGGGAGGCAGAGGCAGGCAGATTTCTGAGTTCGAGGCCAGCCTGGTCTACAGAGTGAGGACAGTCAGGGCTATACAGAGAAACCCTGTCTCGAAAAAACAAAATCCAAAAAAAGTCCTTTGGCCATAACAGCCCTAAACTCTAGGGGACTCTCCAGTCAGCCACCATGGCTCCAGCCAAGGCCCTTCTCTGACAGGCTGGACCCTATTCTCAGGCAGCTCACTGCAGTTCTCCAGCAGTTGTTACATCCCAGCTCTGATACTGAAAGAGGAAAAAGAAACTAGTTCCCCAATGGCTTAACTCAAAATGAAAGTAGTGCTGTACCTAGGCTGAGAGAGAGAGAGAGAGAGAGAGAGAGAGAGAGAGAGATCAAGAATGCTTTATAGTAGACCAGGACTGTGTGATAAAGGAAATGCTTTAACCCAGAAGAAATGATGGTGCTTATTTCAAGACGCCAGTCTTGGAAGGTCTTCCCATAAGTGAGGTAGAGGAAGTGGGTAACACAGTCCAGAGCAGTCGAGAAAGGCGCATGCCAACCAAAAGGCTGCCACCCCACCCCACCTCCACCATGGGCACACGTCCTTGAGGGCTGTGCCAGTCAGATCTGTTTCTGTAACTATGAATGCGCTGACAAAACCCGGGATGGATGGTCTGGTTAACTAGAGGAAGCTGCTAATAAGGTCTTGAACATCTTCACATAAGTCACTTCTAAATATATCTACATTTATATCGCTATTCAAAACAGTATACAGTCAATCTCAACTCCACCACTCCTTTAAAAACAAAGAGGGGCTGGCTGGAGAGATGGCTCAGCAGTTAAGAACACTGACTGCTCTTCAAGAGGTCCTGCGTTCAAATCCCAGCAACCACATGGTGGCTCACAACCATCTGTAATGGGGTGTGATGCCCTCTTCTGGTGTGTCTGAAGAAGGCTATATAAAATAAAAAATAAAAATATAAACGGAGGCTGTGGTGCAGCTCAGTGGTAAAATAATATGCTAATAATATGCTCAAGACCATGGGCTCCATTCCCAGGATCGGGATCCGAAGGGAGGAAGACACGAGGCTGAGTGAGACCGAATGACTGTCGGGTTGCATCCTTGCCTTAGGGAAAGGAATCAATCGAAGCCACGCAGACTCCTCAATCTCACTTGAGGAACTGTTGCAAGACACTTAACCTACTCCTTCTCCTTCTCCTCTCCCAGAAGAGCCCCCCAGGGACTGGCCACTGGTTGAAGGAGTCCCCTAATGTCCCCAGCCCCCTTCCGGCCACTCCCACAAGCCCACTTTCATACACCCCTCCCACCGGGTGTATGCTGCTCCACCCTTTCAGACCTTGGTTCTCCCTTGTCGCAAACTAAAAGGGTTGATGGAGATCACGTAAATTGAGATCAGTGTTCTCAATTTCTAATCCATCGCTCTCCACGCGCCTGTGCTTTGCGGAAGCAGACATCCCGTGACCATCCCCTTAACCATTCTTATAATTTTAGCAAAGTGTGATGTGTCCAGAACCGATAAACAGGCTGTTGCTTCCCTATCTCAGCAAACCGATCATCAGCGTGGGTTTCCTCCGCGGCCTTTTCCATCAATCCCACAATCCCATGAAGGAAAAAAAAAAAAAAAAAAACCAAAACCAAAAGCCCTCCCTGGCCCTCCCAGCCTCTAAACTCAAAGGTGCCTGGCCTTGTATTCAGAAAGAAGTGGGGGCTGGGGGGTGGGGGGGACCTGTTCACGCCAGCATCTCCGGCGTCCCCAGCCGGGCTGAGCAGGTGCCGGGGCAGGCGCGGCGCCCGCCACCCGGCTCCCTCCCCAAGGCTCAGCTTACTCACGCTCGGTCCTGGACGCCCGGCCCGGAGCACGGCGGAGTTTGCTGACTCAAGGCGCGGTGGCGGCGGCGGCGAGCGCCCAGGAGCGCACGCGAGGAGCGCAGCCCCGCGTCCAGCGCACGCAGCGCCCCGCCCCGCCCTGCGCGCCCGCCGCCGCCCCCCACCGCCACCCCCATCCCCACCCCCACCCGCCTCTGCCAGCCTCCTACCGGAACGTGGGAAAGGCCACCTAGCTAGCGGGTCTTTCTTCCTATCCAGCCATGAGGAATCAAGATGAGGGAGGTCAATAACAGACAAGCATGACTAGAGGTTAACAGCAGGATCTCGATGGAGGGAGGGCATGTGACTGTTTGCTATAACAATGTTTTTAATATCTCCGTAACTTTTTTTTTTTAATTTATTTTCATGAACGGTGAGGAGAAAGCTATGAGAGTCTGCCAAAGATATGCCCGGTTCCTAAAGATCATTTTGTCTGGATCTCACTCACCTGTGTGCATGGGAAACCTCATGGTGCAGACTGGGGAGATGGCTCGGTGTTAGGAGCACGTTTTGCCCTTGCGAAGGACCTGGCTCCCAGCACCCATTCGCAGCTCACAACTGCCTTAAACTCCAGTTCACAGCCCTCTCCTGCCCCGGCACCCACGTGGAGCACATACATACAAGCAGCCTAAACACTCACAAAATAAAGTAAATAAATCTAAGGACAAAAAAGAAAAACTCAGCGATGGAAGTGAATCTGGGACCATCCAGGGTCCTCCTAGAAGTCCATGCCTGTATTTCATAGCTACACTGACGTCCTGAACAAAACTTAGCAAAATGCAATGTCTAATCTTGGACTCTCTCTGAGTCCTGAATCATTGGTATGTAATGACCTAAAATTGCACCCAAAGTATAATACATGCAACTATTGTTTGTTTTTGTTTTTTGTTTTTGTTTACCTTCAAATCATTTTTTGAGTGAGTGAAATTCATTTTCTGGAAAACAAAATACCACATAGCTAAGATTCTGAGGGCCTGCAGAGTCCAGCCTACTCAAACACGTGACTTCTGACTTTCGTGTTTGCTGGAGCTCAAGCTGGCAAGGCCGGCCAGGAACACACACTGCAATCGCTCTTCCCGTGTGCCAAGTACTGGGATTACAAGTACAGAGGATCTTCCCAACACTTCAGAGCCTGACCTCATAGCGCTGGGCAGAGCCACAAGCAACCTTCCCGGTGTCTACTGTTAGAGCCATGGGCCAGAGAGGGGAAAAATATGAAAATAATTCAAAGTAGAAAGAAGCTACAATTAATCAGATACAGTGGCACTTGCCTGTGATTCTAAATGCTAAAAGTTCAAGTTCACACCATGAGGCAGTTTGAGTGTGCTTGGCCCAAGGGAGGTGGTACTATCAGGAGGTGTGGCCTTGTTGGAGGAGGTGTAGCCTTGTTGGAGGAAGTGTGTCTCTGTGTAGGCGGGCTTTGACGGCTTCTTTGCTCAAGCTCCACCCAGTGTGGAATGAGACCCTCCTCCTGCCTGCCTTCTGACCAAGATATAGAACTCTCGGCTCCTCTGAACCTGTAAATCAGCGCTAATTAAATGTTTTCGTTAGAACAGTTGCCTTGGTTGAACCAGGCGGTGGTGGCACACACC
Organism: Apodemus agrarius; assembly: GCA_964023405.1. Lineage (NCBI taxonomy): Eukaryota > Metazoa > Chordata > Mammalia > Rodentia > Muridae > Apodemus > Apodemus agrarius. The sequence continues at coordinate 77,767,973 of OZ030006.1, read as the reverse complement.
TTTAATCCCAGCATTGGGAGGCAGAGGCAGGTGGATTTCTGAGTTGGAGGCCAGCCTGGTCTACAGAGTGAGTTCCAGGGCTATACAGAGAAACCCTGTCTCGAAAAAAAACCAAAAACAAACAAGCAAACAAACAAACAAACAAAAAAAACAAACAAACCCAAAAGAGTTGCCTTGGTCATGATGTTTTTTCACAGTAATAGACACTAAAACACACCACTACACTGAGGTTTTGGTTGTTTTATTTTTTTCCTCCTTGAGATACAATCTCTTAGAGTAGCCCAGGCTGGCCTTGAACTCACCACCCATATGCCTCCCATACACTAAGTACTAGAATCACAAACTTACATTGTCATACTTAATTAATAAGAGCACTTATTGGGGCTGGAGAGATGGCTCAGTGGTTCAGTGCTCTTCCAAAGGTCCTGAGTTCAAATCCCAACAGTGGTTACATGGTGGCTCACAGCCATCCATAATAAGATCTGATGCCCTCTTCTGGGATGTCTGAAGACAGCTATCGTGTACTTACCTATAATAAATAAATAAATCTTTAGGCCCAAGTGAGCAGTGCCGACCAGAGCGAGCAGAGGTCAAAATTCCCAGCAACCACATGATGGCTCACAACCATCAGTACAGTTACAGTGTACCCAAATACATAAAATAAATAAATAAATAAATAAATCTTAAAAAAATACCCATACACATAAAATAAACAAATCTTAAAAGTAATAAAAGTTTATTTTGGTCTAATTCGGCAGTATGGCAACTACATCACTTTTCTGGGTTAAGAATCATAATTTGCAATATGAATTCAAGGAACTATTACAGCCACCTTTTAAAGACTGTGATATTTTTGTTATAGCATCAGTGGAAACTGGTAAAGTCTGCACTCTGTTGTAGTTAGGAAAAACTAGGCCTAGCCTGGTGTGCACACTTATGATCCCAGCACTCAGGAGGCAGAGGCAGATAGATTTCTAAATTCAAGGCCAGCCTGGGTCTACAGAGTGAGTTCCAGGACAGCCAGGGCTACATGGAGAAACCCTGTCTCAGAAAAAAAAGGGGGGGGAGGGGGGGTTGGAGAGATGGCTCAGCAGTTAAGAGCACTGACTACTCTTCCGAAGGTCCTGAGTCAAATCCCAGCAACCACATGGTCGCTCACAACCATCTGTAATGAGCTCTGACACTCTCTTCTGGAGTGTCTGAAGACAGCTACACTGTACTTACATGTAATAAATTTTAAAAAAATCTTTAAAAAACATAAAGAAAAAGAGGAAATGAAAATAGATAAAAAGACAGCCTGATGCCAGGCTGTGGTGGCTCACGCCTTTAATCCCAGCACTTGGGAGGCAGAAGCAGGCAGGATTTCTGAGTTCGAGGCCAGCCTGGTCTACAGAGTGAGTTACAGGACAGCCAGGGCTACACAGAAATCCTGTCTCAAAAAAACAAAACAAAACAAAAGACAGCCTGATTGGGGCTAGAGAGAGATGGCTCAGTGGTTAAGGGCACTTGCTGTTCTTCTCAGAGGACATAATTATTTTATCATAGTGCCTATGTGGACAACTGCTCCTGGGGATCTGATGCCTTCCTTCCTCTGACCTTTTTGAACACACAGACATAAAAGTAAATGTTTAAATAAACATTTTGCTGATAAAATCACCATAAAAATACTCTTAAGGAAAAATACAAAAGTTTTACTATGAGAGCATTTATCCCTGAAGATTGAGAACTGAGTATGTGATATTTATGCAGTTCAAGCCTGTCATGTTAATGTATAGTTTTAAGCAATCTGGGCACATTTCAAACCTATGTTCAAGTAATGTCTACAAAACTTCACCCTAATGGAATAGTCATTTACTTTATACTTTAAGTGTTCAATTTAATAGATGATTTTAAGCTACAATATGTTAGTATACAGTATTGGGGGACAATAGAATTTGTTGTTATGTTTTGTTTTTGTTTGCTCTTTGTTTTTATTTAAGACAGGGTCTTTATATATATATATATATATATATATATATATATATATATTTATTTATTTATTTATTTATCTGGCTGTCCTGGAACTCTATGTAGACCAGGATGGCTTTGAACTCACAGAGATCCGCCTGCCTCTGCCTCCCAAGTGCTGGGATTAAAGGCGTGCACTACTCTGCCCAATGTTTGACAATGGCATTTGAGATTTACATTTATGGATTTAGAGCATGGCATGGTAATGACTGGCACACGTGTAATCTCAGCCTTCAGGAGCTAGAGGCAGAAGGATCACACCATGTTCGAAGCCAGCCTGACTGTATTAGGAGCTAACTACAGTCTTTGTTACTTTTCTGTCACCGGGATAAGACACAGTGACAAAAGCGACTTTTAGACTATGAGTTTATTGAGACCCAGTCTCACCCCATCATGGGGAGAGTGGCAGAAGGCAGGTGAGCACAGTGCTGGGCCGGTGACTGGAGCTCTCCATGATCCACAGAGAGAGCTAATTAGGAATGTTGTCAGCACTGGGCAGTGGTGGCACAAGCCTTTAATCCCAGCACTTGGGAGGCAGAGGCAGGTGGATTTCTGAGTTCGAGGCTAGCCTGGTCTACAAAGTGAGTTCCAGGACAGCCAGGGCTACACAGAGAAACCCTGTCTCAAAAAGACCAAAACACACACACACACACACACACACACACACACACACTGAATGTTGTCAGCCTTTGAAACCTCAAAGCCCACTCCCAGTGACACAACTCCTCCCAAAATGCCACACCTCCTAATAATCCTCCCCAAACAATTCCACTCACTGGGGACCAAGAATTCAAGTATGGCCTAAGGAGGCCATTCTCATTTAAAGATCATGCATATCAAGTTCTCGGCCACACACAGTGACATCTCTTCTCCAACAAGGCCATACCTCTTAATCCTTCCTAAACAATCAGGCAGTTGGGAACCAAATACTCAAATACATGAGCCAATGGGGGCAATTCTCATCCAAACCACCATGGCAGCTGGTCTTCAATTTATGTCGGAATCCCAATGTAGTTCTAACACTGGCAGTGAGCTGTCTCGGCAGCAGGACAGATGAACTGGCCAGCAAGACTGAGGACAAATAGTCAAAACAGCAAAATCTCCCTTCTTCTCTGTCCTTTTATACGGGGCTGCCACCAGAAGGTGTGGCCCAGATTTAACATGGGTGTTCCCAACTCAAATACTCCAATAAAAATAAATAAATAAAATAAAATAAAAAAATAAAAAAGCCGGGCGGTGGTGACGCACACCTGTAATCCCAGCACTCTGGGAGGCAGAGGCAGGCAGATTTCTGAGTTCGAGGCTAGCCTGGTCTACAGAGTGAGTTCCAGGACAGCCAGGGCTATACAGAGAAACCCTGTCTCGAAAAAAAACCAAATCCAACAAACAAACAACAACAACAACAACAAAAAATCCCTCACTAACTTGTAAGCTGGTTGGGTTCCAGATGTCGATGTCGTAAGGTGGACAGCCGACATTCCTCAAGAGCCATTTACTTTTTCTTTTCTTTCTTTTTTGAAGCAGTGTCTCTCAGCACTCTAGATCTTAGCAAGTAGGCCAAGCTGTCTGGCCAGTAAGCTCCAGGGATCCATCGATCTTTCCCATACTGGTATTACATGTGTATGCTACAGGCCATACCTTTTATCTATGTGGGCTGTGGGAGACGGCTCAGGCCTCATGCTTACAAGACAAGCACTTTACCAGCTGAGTTACTGCCCTAGCTCTATTGTTCTGATTTTTGTGATAAGGTCTCAAATGTAGCCCAGGCTGACCTTGAACTCACTAAGTATTCCTGGCTGGCCTTCAACTTAAAGGGGTCCTGCAGACTCAGCCTCCCAAAGGCTTCATTATAGCCATGCACTATGGTGCTCAGCTCATTATAACTGTTAGTATAACTTTATCCTGTATTTCTTACATCTCTTAGCTAAATGCATTAAATACATGGCAAAAGGCTATATCCATTCTGCCTCAAACCGGGTATTTATCCTGCCTCTGAAAAAAAAATTGCAAGATTCAATATTGGGGTCCAGGAGTTACCTCACAAACCATGGGAACACCAATCTCAGTCAGATAGAAAAAGTTTATTGAGCGTTCACTCCGGGACTGATCGATCAGGGCTGCAGACCCGATTTAGGAGCTAACTGCGATCTTGAGTCAAGATCTTAGAGGGCTTTTAAGCCTGATATCCACACATATATGTGCCAAGTTACTTTACTAATCAGGATTTAGGGATGGGGACTTCCTTAGGAACATGTCTTTGTTGTACATTTATCCTGCCGTCCTTGGTTGGGGTACTCAGCTGTGACTGGAGACTTGCCTTGTCTCACATTCATGTCTTAACTTGCCAACCAGGATGTCAGTTACTCATATGCAAGTCTCTTTCTGCCAAGTAGGATGTCAGTTCCCAGTCCAAGCAAACCAAAACTTTGACTCCCCACTCAAAATGGAAATCTTATTTCAAATAACTTCTTTTGGTTCTTTTGTTTGTTTGGTTGTTTTTGTTTTTTGTTTTTTTGTTTTTGTTTTTTTTTTCCGAGACAGGGTTTCTCTATGTAGTCCTGGCTGTCCTGGAACTCACTCTGTAGACCAGGCTGGCCTCGAACTCAGAAATCCGCCTGCCTCTGCCTCCCAGAGTGCTGGGATTACAGGAGTGCACCACCACCGCCCGGCTTCAAATAACTTCTTAATTGGTGCAGGTGTTTCTCTTGTGTTGAAGTCCACCCCAGGGGCAGGTTAGAAAAACAAAAACCGTAAAATCTTATCCACAGATGCAGGAAGTGCTGCCTGGTGATTGTTTCTGGTCCAAGCTTATTGCGGCTAACTACACAAAGCATTCTGACTAACTTCTGTTGTGATTGGTTTTCAAGTGCACAGAACATAAGTACATACAGATTATGTAATGATACAGGATTATATACAGAATATGTAATCAATCTGGGCATGAGAAAGTTTCCTAGCCATACCAGAAACAACATATAAGAAAAGTTTCCTTATAATATTAGTTAACAGCACAAAACGGCAGGCTACATAGGTAGCATTACCTAGGCTTTGACCTTCTACCTAGGCCTCAACACCACAAGGCAGCAAAAAATGAAAACTGGCTTGGTATGGTGGTACAGACTTTGATCCTACCATTGAGGAGACACAGGCAAGCAGATCTGTGAGTCTGAGGCCAGCCTGGTCTACACAGTAAGCTCTAGGCCAGCCAAGGCTAACATAGTGAGACCTCATCTCAAAATAATCAAAAGCCACATCCCTTCAAACTTTAGGGAGGGGCTGGGGAAAAGACACCACCTCTTCAAGAAAGCACCGAATTATCAAAATTTAAATGTGTATTTATTTATCATTTTTGAGTGTTTGTTAATTTTCAAGACAGGCCTACACAATTTTGTTGTGTAGGCCTGGCTGTCCTGGAACTCACTCTGTAGATCAGGCTGGTCTCAGACTCACAGAACTCAGCCTGCCTCTGCCTCCCATGTGCTGGGATTAAAGTTGTGTACAACCACCACCCAGTTTATTAATTTATTCTTCTGAGGGCTTTAGGATTGAAAGCATGAACACCAGGGGCCTAATGTGTCCCAGGCTGGCTCTAGCTAGCCCTGTAACAGAGGATAACCTCAAATTCTGACCTTTGGTGTGTCCAGCTAAAGCCAGCTCATTTTAAAAATTAATCCTGGGGCTGGAGAGATGGCTCAGTGGGTAAAAGCACTGACTGCTCTCCCAAAGGTCCTGAGTTCAAATCCCAGCTACCACTGATGGCTCACCAACCATCTGTAATGAGATCTGACACCCTCTTCTGGTGTGTCTGAAGATAGCTACAGTGTACTTATATGTAATAATAAATAAATCTGGGCCTGAGCAAGCAGGGAGCGAGCAGGGGTCCTAAATTCAGTCCCAGCAACCACATGATGGCTCACAACCATCTGTACAGCTACTCATATACATAAAATAAGTAAATAAATCTTTTTTAAAAATGAAAAAAAGGGGCTGGAGAGATGGCTCAGTGGTTAAGAGACTGACTGCTCTTCTGAAGGTCCTGAGTACAAATCCCAGCAACCACATGGTGGCTCACAACCATCCATAATGAGATCTGACGCCATCTTCTGGTGTGTTTGAAGATAGCTACAGTGTACTTACATATAATAATAAATAAATATTTAAAAAATTAAAATAAAATAAAAGTCAAGCCTGATAAATAAATAAACATTAGTCGAAATGGCAAATTTGATGCTATTACTACAAACTAAAAATAATAAGTTGGTTAGTTACAACTGACAAAAACAAGCTGGAAAGTGGTGGCTCCTGGCTTAATCTCCCCTCCCCCAACACACACACACACACACACACACACACACACACACACACACAGAGAGAGAGAGAGAGAGAGAGAGAGAGAGAGAGAGAAGCAGAGGCAAGCTAATCTCTCTGAGTTTAGCTAATCTCCAGGTCAATGGTCTCCATAGTGAGTTCCAGGATAGCCAAGGCTATGTAGAAAGACCCTGTGTCAAACAAACAAAGGAAAACTGGTTAAAAACAGCTTTAGCGTTATTGAATATCTCTTGAACCTAAACTGTAATTACTGGACCTTTGAAATCAGTCCCGCTGTGGTGTGACTAATACCACAAAGCCTGAGCGAGCGAGTGCTGGAAAAGTCTTCTCTGAGGCACCGAGCCTTGCTCCGCTCTGCTCAGCTCACGACGCTAGTCCTTGCCCTGCTCTGCTTTAGAGCACGGGTACCTTGCAGTGGACAGCCCTGTGCAGGCAATAGATGGTGTGGGCTTCCAAGACTCCTGCTGATAGTACAGTCCAAAGTTCAGGCCCACCGCCTACACACGGCCTCCAGCTAAGCTCTCAATCATCTCCAGGCTTCTCACCATACCAACCAGCAGCGCCGCCACAGAAACTTAGGCTTGTGTTGTTGGACAACTACAGAAGTCTGCGTGTGCTCAGTACAGACACGGTTTTTACAAGGTTTTGGTTTTGGTTTTTAATTTTTAGTTCTTCCCTGGTCCCTCCTCTACCCACCTATCTTTGTCTTTTTTTTTTTTTAAATAAATCTTTGTATAACATGTATGTAGATATACATGTGTTCCGTGTGCATGAAGGTATGGGTGAGCACACTGTAGGAGGGAGGTCAGAGGACAACTTTAGGAGTCAGTTCTCTGTTGGACATAACCCTGTGGCCATCAGTCACACTTAGGGCCAGGCCCCTAGTGTTATGGCTGGACTCCACCCACCCACCCACCCACCCGCAGTCACCAGGGGGGGGGGGGGGGCTTCCCCGCCCCCACAGTTACTTAGCAACAGCCAGGTAACCCAGCCCACTGTAAAAGGGACTGACAGGCCCCTCCTAGTTCTCTTGCTTTTCTCTCTTGCCCTTAAGCTCTAGTTCCACCACCACCACCACCACCACCACCACCACCCACCCCACCCGCCCGTCCCCCCTTTCTCCCCATCTTTCTCCCCTCTTTCCACGTGGTCATGGCCAGCTCTCACCCCAATATCTTTTCTCTCTTTCTTTTTTTCTATTTTTTTCTATTTTTTCTCTTTTTCTTTTCCTACCTCTCTATAATAAAGCTTTGAAACCATGAGCTGCCTCTTCTTGTTTTGTTTTGTTTTTGTTTTTGTTTTTGTTTTGTTTTTTTGTTTTTTTTTTGTTTGTTTGTTTGTTTGGTTGGTTTTTCGAGACAGGGTTTCTCTGTGTAGCCCTGGCTGTCCTGGAACTCACTCTGTAGACCAGGCTGGCCTCGAACTCAGAAATCCACCTGCCTCTGCCTCCTAAGTGCTGGGATTACAGGCCTGCGCCACCAACGCCCGGCTGAGCTGCCTCTTCTTATCAAAACCCGCCGTGTAGGACTAGTGGAATAAGCATCAGTGTCTCCAGCTGCCAGAAAGGACCAAAGCCTCTTCCACCCAGCCAGGCTTCCTCTACAGGTACATGGGGTGTGCCAGAACAGCACAGCTTTCTGAGCAAGGACCTTCCCCGCTCGCCAGGCAGCCTTCTTCCACAGATACACGGGCCCCGCTTGTTTTCCCAACACTTCTCTCCTACCACCATGCAGGTTCTGGGAATCCATCTCTGGTCCTCAGATTTGGTGGGCTAGCAACTTCATCTGCAGAGTCATTTCACCAGCCCAATATATATATATATATATATATATATATATATATATATATATATTTTTTTTTTTTTTTTTTTTTTTTTTTTTTTTTTTTGGTTTTTCGAGACAGGGTTTCTCTGTATAGTCCTGGCTGTCCTGGAACTCACTCTGTAGACCAGGCTGGCCTCGAACTCAGAAATCCGCCTGCCTCTGCCTCCCAAGTGCTGGGATTACAGGCGTGCGCCACCACGCCCGGCTTATTTTTTTTTTTAAATAAGTGTGATTCTCAGTTGATTGCATCTCGGGATGCCGTGATATCCAGATAACATATCCAGATAACACTGGACCTGGTAAAGGACCCCTCTGAACAGGTCCCTTATCTGCAATGTTATCTACTCAACTGGATTGTTCGGGAGATAACGTATATAACAGCCCACAGTCATACAGTGGCAGCTCTTGAAGAAGGGGACATGCTTGCCGTCTTAGTTAGGGTTTCCACTGCTGTGAAGAGACACCATGGCCAAGGTAACTTTTATAAAACACAAACATTTAATTGGGGCTGGCTTACAGCTTCAGAGGTTCAGTCAATTATCATCAAGGCGGGAAACATGGCAGCATCCAGGCAGGCATAGCACTAGAGGAGCTGAGAGTTCTACATCTTTTTCCAAAGGCACTAGGAGGAGGGTCTCAAAGTCCAACCACAGTGATACAATTCCTCCAACAAGGCCACACCTCCAAACAGCGCCACTCCCGGGGCCAAGCATATTCAAACCACCACACTTGCTTCATTCATTCATATGGTTTCAGTGCCATGCCAGTGTCATGTGCAGGTAAGCAATGTCTCCCTCTGGAAGGTTACAGTAGGGAAGGAGAAAGTAAAAAGTCAGAGGTACACAGTAAAACCTATCTCAAATAAATAGGCAGATAGATAGATAGATAGATAGATAGATAGATAGATAGATAAGATAGATAGATATTAGGTAGATAGATGATAAATAGATGATAGGTAGGTAGATAAATAGATGATAGCTTGATAAATGATAGGATGGATGGATGGATGGATAGATAGATAGATAGATAGATGTATAAGAGGGAGAAAGAGAGAAGGATGTACATATGAGATGAAAGTGTCTTTGGAGGCCACAAGTGTTAGAGTTCTTGAAACTAGAATTTATAAGCAGATGTGAGCCACCAACATGTGTGCTAGGAATTGAAATCCAGTCCTCTGCAACAGCAATAAACACGCTCAACCAAGTATGGACATATCATTTTATTATTACATTGTTACAATATATATTGTAATAATCATATTATTATTACAGTATTACTATATATGTATGTATGTATGTGTATATATATATATATATATATATATATATATATATATAACCTTATTACTATGTTAGTGTCTTCGTCAGGGTTTCTCTTTCTGCACAAAAACAACATGACCAAGAAGCAAGTTGGGGAGGAAAGGGTTTATTCAGTTTACATTTCCACATTGCTGTTCATCACTAAAGGAAGTCAGGACTGGAACTCAAACAGGTCAGGAAGCAGGAGCTGATGCAGAGGCCATGGAGGGATGTTTCCTTTTTTCTTTCTTTCTTTTCTTTCTTTCTTTCTTTCTTTTTGTTTGTTTCTTTGTTTTTCGAGACAGGGTTTTTCTGTGTAGTCCTGGCTGTCCTGGAACTCACTTTGTAGACCAGGCTGGCCTCCAACTCAGAAATCTGCCTGCCTCTGCCTCCCAAGTGCTGGGATTGCAGGTGTGTGCCACCTCAAAATGTGTAACCCAGGCTGGTCTCGAACTCATGATCCTCCTGCCTCTGCCTCCTTCAGCAAATCCTACCAGCGTGGGCCACCACAACCAGCTTGCTCCCTTATAGAACTGAAGACTACCAGCCCAGGGATGGCACCACCCACAATGGGCCCTCCCCCTTGATCACCAACTGAGAAAATGTCCCCCAGTTGGATCTCATAAAGGCACTTCCCCAACTGAAGCTCCTGTCTCTGTTATAACTCCAGCCTGTGACAAGTTGACACACAAAGCCAGCCAGTACAATTGAACCCTTGTCAACTTGACACACCAACACATCACTATTAAGCCTCAACCCTTACTTTCTTATTCACCCCCAAGATCTAAATAACTTTAAAAGTCCCAGTCTTTACATATTAAAAGTTTCAATCCTTTTAAAATATCCAATATCGTTTAAAATTCAAAGTCTTTAAAGGGGTCTGGAGAGATGGCTTGTGGGAAAAAATGGGCGGGGCCCACATATCCGCCATATTAAAAGCAGGCAGAGGGGAGGCTGCCCAGCTATAGCTGCCATGCAGTGCAGTGGGTCTGCGCAGCTGGGAAAACGGGCGAGTGGGGCCCGTGTAGGGGAAACCGGGTTGAGCCCACACACTGCACCAGGGTAGGGACATCAGGTGCCCTAGTACCTGTAGAGAGAGAGGCTGCCTAGGCAGGGCATCCTGGGTCCTTTCCTAGTGGCTGGAGACGCTGAGGCCTGCTCCATGCTCCTACACGGCAGGTTTTGATAAGAAGAGACTGTTCATAGTTTCAAATGCTTTATTATAGAAAAGTAGGAAGAGAAAAGGAGATAGAGAAGTAAAGAGAGAAAAGATAGAGGGATGAGAGCTGGCCATGACCACGTGGAAGAGGGGGAAAGGGGGGAGGAAGGGGGAGCAGGGGGGGGACAAGAGCAAGGACGAGAGAAAAGCAAGAGAGCGAGGAGGGGCCAAGAAGCCTCCTTTTAAAGTGGGCGGGGTTACCTGGCTATTGCCAGGTAACTGTGGGGTGGAGGGAAAAGTTGGCTATAGCCAGGTGATTGTGGGAGTGGAGTCTAGCCAGAACACCAGGCCCCACGTGACTGATGGCCACAGGATTATGGAGCCAAGGAGTCAGGAGTATGAGCCTGGGTATCTGGGAGCATGGTTCACTGGTTCCGTCCCTTGTAGAATATTCTACTGGGTCTCCAGAGTAAGCCTCACTCAACCAGACCACAGACTGCCTTTCACGGCCCCACAATGGCTCAGTGGTTAAGAGCACGGAGTGAAAAAAAAAAAAAGCACTGACTGCTCTCCCGAAGATTCTAAGTTCAAATCCTAGCAACCACAAGGTGGTTCACAACCATCTGTAATGAAACCTTACACCCTCTTCTGGTGCATCTGAAGACAGCTACAGTGTGTTTAGAACAATAAATAAGTCTTTTTTTTTTTTAAAGTCTTTTAAAAATTCAAAGTCTCGCGGGCAGTGATGGCACAGGCCTTTAATCCCAGCACTTGGGAGGCAGAGGCAGGCAGATTTCTGAGTTCGAGGCCAGCCTGGTCTACAGAGTGAGTTCCAGGACAGCCAAGGCTGCACAGAGAAACCCAGTCTCGAGAAAAAAAAAATTCAAAGTCTCTAAACTGTGGGCTCCACTAAAATACTTTCTTCCTTCAAGAGGGAAAAACCATCAGGGAACAGTCACAACCAAAAGCAAGATCAAACTCTAACCATCCAATGTCTGGGATCCAACTCACAATCTTCCAGGCTCTTCCAAGGGCTTGGGTCACTTCTCCAGCTCTGCCCTTTGTAGCACACACCTTGTCTTCTAGGATCCAGCTGCCTGTACTCCACTGCTGCTGCTGTTCTTGGTGGTCATCTTACGGTACTGGCATCTCCAAAACACTATTGACTTCTGCTGTAACTAGGCTTCGCCAATAACCTCTCATAGGCTGTCTTCATGGTGCCAAGCCTCAATTCCTTTTTATGACCCCTTCAGTCCTGGGCCATCCCAATTGTACCTGAGGATGCACCTTCACCAGTGGCCTTCTTCAGCTGCTCACAGTTCCAAGCCTCATGCTCTTCATGATCCCCTCATGCCTTCAAAACCAGTACCACTGGGTGACTCTTACACAGTACCAAGTCCAGCCACAGCACGAGGTACAACCTTGGCTCTCTCTGGAACACAGCCTCTGTGCTCTCAGAGAACACTTCCCAGAAGATGCCACCTCAGTGATGCTGGTCTCCTCTTAATCACCGCTAATTTCTTAGCTCCAGCTAACCAGCATCAATAGTCCCAGTAACACAAAGATTTGCTTTAGTGGTTCTGGTATCTTGTTAATCACAGCTGATTCTTCAGCCCCAGCTAACCAAAACCACAGAATCTTCACAATCAAAACATGGCCCTGATAAGAGCCTTTAATCTTCCCTCTGAAATTTCACAAGCCAGGCCTCCATCTTCTGCATTGTCCTCAACATTATCTCCCAAGCTCCTACACAATATCCCACAGAGCTTTTTCTTTCTTCCTTTTTTTTTTTTGTTTGTTTTTGTTTTTGTTTTTTTTCGAGACAGGGTTTCTCTGTGTAGCCCTGGCTGTCCTGGAACTCACTCTGGAGGCCAGGCTGACCTCGAACTCAGAAATCTGCCTCCCAAGTGCTGGGATTAAAGGCGTGTGCAACCACTGCCCGGCGTTTTTGTTTTTTGTTTTTTTTTTAAAGAATTATTTATTATATGTGAGCACACTGTAGCTGTCTAAAGACACACCAGAAGAGGGCATCAGATCTCATTACAGATGGTTGTGAGCCACCATGTGGTTGCTGGGAATTGAACTCAGGACCTCTGGAAGAGCAGTCAGTGCTCCTAACCGCTGAGCCATCTCACTAGCCCAGAAACTTTTGGTTTTTTTGAGACAGGGTTTCTCTCTGTGTAGTCCTGACTGTCCTGGAACTCACTCTGTAGACCAGGCTGGCCTTGAACTCAGAAATCTGCCTGCCTCTGCCTCCCAAGTGCTGGGATTACAGGCGTGTGCCACCATGCCTGGCTCCCACACAGAATTCTTAACATCGAATAGATCTTCTAGGCCAAAGTTCTACAGTCCTCCTCAAAACATGATCAGGTTGTCACAGGAATACCCCACTATGCTAAGTACCATTTTGTCTTAGTTAGGGTTTTTATTCCTGCACAAAACATGACCAAGAAGCAAGTTGGGGAGGAAAGGGTTTATTCAGCTAACATTTCCACATTACTGTTCATCACTAAAGGAGGTCAGGACTGGAACTCAAGCAGGTCAGGAAGCAGGAGCTGATGCAGAGGCCATGGAGGGATGTTTCTTACTGGCTTGCTTCCCCTGGCTTGCTCAGCTTGCTTCCATATAGAACCCAGGACTACCAGCCAGGGATGGCACCACCCACAAGGGGCCCTCCCCCTTTGATCACTAATTGAAAAAATGTCCCTATAGAAAATATTAAAAAAAAAAAAAAAACTGGGCGGTGGTGGCTCATGCCTGTAATCCCAGCACTCTGGGAGACAGAGGCAGGTGGATTTCTGAGTTCGAGGCCAGCCTGGTCTACAGAGTGAGTTCCAGGACAGCCAAGGCTACACAGAGAAACCCTGTCTCAAAAAAACCAAATCCAAAAAAAAAGAAAGGAAGGAAGGAAGGAAGGAAGGAAGGAAGGAAGGAAGGAAGAAAGAAAAGAAAAGAAAAGAAAAGAAAAGAAAAGAAAAGAGAAAGAGAAAGAGAAAGAGAGAGAGAGAGAGAGAGAGAGAGAGAGAGAGAGGAAAAGGAAAAGGAAAAGGAAAAAAGAAAAAGAAAAAGGAAAAGAAAAAGAAAAAGAAAAAGAAAAAATGCCCCACAGCTGGATCTTATGGTGGCACTTCTCCAACTGAAGCTCCTTTCTCTGTGATAACCCCAGCCTGTGTCAAGTTGACACACAAAACCAGCCAGTACAGTTAGTTTGCTTTTTTGTGGCTGTGATCAAACACTGACTAAAACCAACCAGGGTTGCCTGTAGAAATCACGGTCTGTCAGGAAGGGAAGTCAGAGCAGGAACTCAAGGCAGGAACCTGGAAGCAGGGACTAAAGCAAAGGCCACAGAGAGAAGGCTGTTTACTGCCGCGTTCCACGGGCCCACCTTCTAAAACCTTCATTATCATGTGGGGTTGAGGGCTTGAACTCAGGGACCAGCCTCAGAGGCAAGTGCCTTTATCTGCTGAGTCAAGAGCCCAGACGTCTGATTCCTATTGTTCTTGTATTTACCATTTTCCTTCTGAATACTGTGTAGAGTTACCTTCTAAAAGTGGCAATCTGCACATATTTCCATTCTGTTTAAAACTTCCCGTTGAAGGCTGGAGAGATGGCTCGACAGTTAAGAGCACTGGTTGCTCTTGCAGAGGGCTTCAGTTCGATTCCAGGACCTATATGGTCGATAACAATCCTCTGCAACTCCAGTTCAGGGTATCTGGGGCACTCTTCTGGCCCACATGGGCACGAGATGCACAGACTTACATGCAGGCAAAACACCTATACACATAAAAAATAAAATTAATCTTGAAAAATAAAATATACCATTGGTACATAATGCTCATGAATGACACGTATCACACACATGCACCACACACCACACATACACACACCAGACATACATTCAGAGAATTGTTATTTATACTCTGAGCCTTGATTTTTCAGTTTTTTGTTTTTTATTGTAGTATTCATTTCACAGAGTTGATAATGGGCCCTGGGGCCTTGGGTTCATTAGGTAAGTACTGAGCCACACCTCAGCCAGAGCTTGAATTGTATACATAGCTTATGTTACTATCACCCCACATCCTGCCCTTTCCATCCGGCCTCTTTTGTTCACCACCCATCCACTCTAGCTCTGCGTCCGGATTCTCTAATCCTCTGCTTCACTAGACCACAGGAGAGGGAATCAGCCTCTAATCCCCCCACTCCTAGGATGCCCCTGCTGCGTTGGGACAAAGCCCAAGTGATCTTGGAATCCTGGGGTTTCCAACAACAGCCTTGGTCCTTATCTCTAAGTTAACCGTTGCTTAATCCTGCAAGACGGGGCCTCTGGGCAGATCTTTGCAACTTCCTGCCTCACTAAAAGGGGACTTTTTGTTAAAGCCCAAAAGTTCATTCCAAGCCCACAGGTTTCCAGGACTTTGATAGACCAGAAAATGAAATGTCCCAACACAGTCCTTGCAGACAGGGTTGAGAAGGCTGGGCAGTGCTCACTCAGGGCAAATTACAACACAAGAGCTTCTCTATACACTTAAATACAGCGTTCACAGCATCCTGGTGAATCAGTAAGATGGCTCAACGGTTAAAGGTACTTGCCACCAAACCTGAGGACCTGCATTCACTCCCTTGAACTCTCTTGGTAGAAGAAGAGAACTGATTCCCATGATGTACACTGTGGAGTGCATGGGCACAGGCACAGACATATACAACTAATTAATTAATTAATAATGTTTTGTTGGTGGTGGCTTTTCCTTTGGTTTTCTGAGACAGGGTTTCTCAAACAAATAAAGTTTTGTTCTTGTTGGTTTTTCTGAGAAAATTTCAAATGAATAAACAAATAAATAGTGCTTTGTTGGTGGTGGATTTTCCTTTGGTTTTCTGAGACAGGATTTTTCTGTGTAGCCCTGGCTGTCCTAGAACTCATTCTGTAGATCAGGCTGGCCTTGAACTAAAAAGGATCCATCTGCCTCTGCCGCTATATTTTAAAATGAACATCTGCCACACCAGATGATAGAGAGTTTTGATTGGTTGGTTGGTTGATTAGGTTTGTTTGTTTTCTATCAAGCACAATTTTCTGTCAACTGTATACCTTTCTTTTCATTGTGTTTTTTGAGACAGGGTCTTTGTAGATCAGGCTGGCCTGGCACTCACAGAGATGCACTAGCCTCTGCTTATTAGGAACACACATCTCTCTGGAATAGCTTGGCTCCTGCTAATGCTGGGACCCTTAAAACCTGATGGCTCTCAGAAAGGTTTCAGCGAGGGTGGACCAGCGCCCTCTTCTGGAAGGATGTCCTGAGTCATCCCCCTTCGGCTCAGAGCTACAAAGGCTGAAAAGTTCAAACTAAGGAATAAAAAGAGTTCAAGATAGAACAATACACTGAAGCTGGAGTTTGAAAGAGGAGGAGATGGTCCAGACCACGTCCCTCATGGGACAGAGCCATGGGAATCCAATGGCAGGATCCCGTAAAGCTAAATGTCCTACGGTTACAATCACTCTGATGAAACGTCGCGATCAAAGCAGCTTGGGAAGGAAAGAATTTATCTGTCTTAGGCTTCCACAGCAGTGTTCATGATCAAAGGAAGTCAGGAAGGAACCTGGAGGCAGGAGCTGGTGCAGAGGCCGTGGAAGGGTGCTATTTACTGACTTGCTCCTCATGGCTTGCTCAGCCTGCTTTCTTATAGAACCCAGGACCACCAGTCCACCCTAACCACAATGGGCTGGGCCTCGTCCATCAATCACTAATTAAGAAAATGCCCTACAGGCTTTCCTACAGCCTGGTTTTATAGAGGCATGTTCTCAGTTGAGCCTCCCTCCTCTCAGATGCCTTCAGCCTGTGACGAGTCAACTGATGTAAAACTGTCCAGTTTGCCCGGCAGTGGTGGCGCACGCCTTTAATCCCAGCACTTGGGAGGCAGAGGCAGGCAGATTTCTGAGTTCGAGGCCAGCCTGGTCTACAGAGTGAGTTCCACAACAGCCAGGGCTACACAGAGAAACCCTGTCTCGAAAAACCAAAACCAAACCAAACCAAACCAAAAAACTGTCCAGCTCACTAAGGTTCTTTCGACCAGGCCACCAGGAAGCAGCTTCAGAGATAAACTTAATCCAACCACTTAATCCACTTTCTAATCCTTTTCTCCTCCGAGTTTAAGCTCCCTAACAAGGACCCAGAAGAATTAAAATTTATTCAGAAAGTTCCATGCTGGCCTTGATAAGAATCTTAAATTGTGGTTTTTGTTTTGTTTTGTTTTGTTTTTTGTTGTTGTTGGTTTTGTTGTTGTTGGGCCACCATGCCCGGCTGAATCTTAAATTCTAGAGCAAGCTAGAGGTGGTGCTGTCCCCCAGGGGAACTGCTCACAGCTGAGCCTGCACAGACTGCGCTCCTTCCTCTTTGGAAATCACAACGCTGCTGCAAGCAATGTAGAAAGAAGCTGAGGGCTCTTGCCTCCCCAGTTCTAGCCAAAAAATTTCAGTACAAACCATCTTTCTGTACTACTTCCCATCCCCAGTTTTTCAATAAAGCAACAAAGACTCGAATCTGCTTAGGAAGAAAATGGTATCCCAAGGGAGGCCCAGACTCCTTCAGACTCCACGGCCCCTTCCGTGGAACACAGCTCTCACCAACAGAAGTGAGTTTATGCTGAAAGCAGTTAGGAGTGACTATGCTTGAGGACACAGTCAGGTGACCACAAATGTCAAACATGTCTAACATGGTAGCAGTTACAGAACAAAGCAGCCATAAACTACTGTGCTTCTCCAAATTGGTGAGAACACCCGGCAAACAGATTATAATAAAGGGGGGTGGGCTCTACCATAGCTTTGAGATGCTATCTATAGCTATTCTTGGCTTTGGGATTGGTGAAAAGTAGTGCCTTAATACACCCCAAGAAGCCGGGCGGTGGTGGCACACGCCTTTAATCCCAGCACTTGGGAGGCAGAGGCAGGTGGATTTCTAAGTTCAAGGCCTGCCTGGTCTACACAGTGAGTTCCAGGACAGCCAGGGCTACACAGAGAAACCCTGTCTCAAAAAACAAACAAACAAACAAACAAAACAAAAAACAAAAAAAAATACACCCCAACACATTTTAAGCGACATACACACACAGGCCCCAAACAGATGTGGGCAACAGAGAGCTACTGAAGGAGATCAAAGATTGCTCAGGATAATTTATCTCTGAATCTGCACCATTCTAACTTCCCACAATCCTGAAGTTCTAACCAGCCAGTCCTGTAGAATCATTGACATAGGTGTGGCTCCCCCACAGCCCCCTTCCTGGGAAATTCAGTTCGTACTTAGCTGAGAGGTAGAGAGAAAGTGAAGCTGTATTTAACTTAAATGATGGGACTGGCCCCCACACTCAGTGCCAGCGCAGCGAACCACTGAGGCAGGATAACATTTAAGGGTGTTTGCCTGGAAATGTAGCTCCGCTGGTGGAGTGCGTGCCTCACTTGCAGGATAGCAGGGTTTTGTCCCCTGCACCACATAAACTGGGTGTGGTGGCACTTGCCTTTAATCTCTGCACTCAGACAGAGGCAGGCTGACTTCTGTGAGTGTGAGCTTATCCTGGGTTACATAGTGAGTTCTAAAGGCTACACAGAGAGACTGGTTTCAAAGAGAAAAAATAAATAAAGAGAAAGCGTCTCCCTGAATCACCTAAAGAGGTCTAACGGTCCCTGTTGCTCTGGATCCAACTGTGTGGAGTAGGATCTAGACTCTGCAGATTTATATTCCTTCCGGGGAATTGCAGTAGACGGCCAGACACGAGAAGCATCAATTTAGCCAGCTGTGGGGCTGATGTCTATAATCCTCAGGCAGGACAAAAGACAGGGAATTAAGGGAGCTCAGGAGGGGAGGAAGGAGTCTGGTTGAAAGCTCTCAGCAAGCAAGTCCAAAGAATGCAGCACAGTAGTCAGCTCCGCTGCCAGCTGACCACCCAAAACATGTGATAACAATGCTAGATTAGCCATGAACCCCGCTCAGGCCCAGAACCTGTGTGACCGTGAGGAAGACCATACTGCTTTCTCTCTTCCCAACTCCCACCCAGGCATTTTCTGGGAACTACAAAAGCAAAACTAAACTTTCATTTACAATAAAAGAAAAGAAAACAAAACCTAACAAAATGGCTGTTAAACCCCTTAGGCCTTCTAGCCTAGGGCTTAACCTCATGGTCCTTATGTCATCCCTGTTAGTCAGAAACCCACAACTGCTTCCTGCAGAAATTCTTCCTGTATTAAGAAAGAAATAGGGCAGTGGTGGTGCACGCCTTTAATCCCAGCACTTGGGAGGCAGAGGCAAGCAGATTTCTGAGTTTGAAGCCAGCCTGGTCTACAGAGTGAGATCCAGGACAGCTAGGACTACACAGAGAAACCCTGTCTCGAAAAAAAACAAAAAAAAACCAACAAAAAAAAAGAATTCGTCCAAGCCGGGCAGTGGTGGTGCACACCTGTAATCCCAGCACTGTCTCAAAAAAACCAAAACAAACAGACAAACAAACAAACAAAAAAGACATACACCATCATGCCCGGTGGTGGTGGTGGTGGTGGTGCATGCCTTTAATCCCAGCACTTGGGAGGCAGAGGCAGGCAGATTTCTGAGTTCGAGGCCAGCCTGGTCTACAGAGTGAGTTCCAGGACAGTCAGGGCTATACAGAGAAACTCTGTCTTGAAAAAAACAAATCCAAAAAAAAAAAAAAAAAGAAAAAGAAAAAGAAATAGTAAACAGAAAGAGACAGTCAAGGGTCCTGTTTTTTTTGTTTTTTGTTTTGGTTTTTTGGATTTGGTTTTTTCGAGACAGGGTTTCTCTGTATAGCCCTGGCTGTCCTGGAACTCACTCTGTAGACCAGGCTGACCTCCAACTCAGAAATCCGCCTGCCTCTGCCTCCCAGAGTGCTGGGATTACAGGCGTGAGCCACAACTGCTTGGCTAAGGATCCTGTTTTTATGACTCACCAAGGCACCCAAACACAGTCTGTCTGTGGTGCTTTTAACCATTGAGCCATCTCTCCACTTCCCCCCCAAACCGCCTCTGCCACCTGCCTTTTTCTTTTCTGTCCTGGCTGTGAATTAAAGGGCACTTCCCTGCCATCATATGCCCTCAGTAGACACAAAACAAGAACCGCGCCCTCCGAAACTGCGTTAGAATACAGTTCCCAGCATGCATATTGTGGCCCACAAGAGTTGTGGGGTGTTCAGAGAAACCTTGGACATGGATTTAAGCCAATAGAACGTCTTTATTAGCTACCTGTGACTGCACTGGGTGGTGAGGGTCCCAGTGTAGCCCCTAGTCTTTCTCAGGAAGAGCATTTAAGCACAAAAACCATAGGTTGAGACAGTTCAGTTAAGAACAGTTAGCCAGGCCGGGCAGTGGTGGCGCACGCCTTTAATCCCAGCACTTGGGAGGCAGAAGCAGGCAGATTTCTGAGTTTGAGGCCAGCTTTGTCTACAAAGTGAGTTCCAGGACTGCCAGGGCTACACAGAAAAACCCTGTTTCGAAAACAAACAAACAAACAAAACAAAAACAAAAACAAAAACAAAAAAAAGAAAGAAAGAAAGAAAGAAATAAAGAACAGTTAGCCAGAAGCAGAACTGCAGAAGCTAAAAGGCAAGGTTAGTCCAGTTAGAGCCTATCTTAGTTAGGGTTTCCATTGCTATGAAGAAACACAATGACCAAGGCAACCCTTACAAAGACAACATTTACTTGGGGCTGGCTTACAGCCTATTGGCAGTGTCAGGGCAGGCATAGCACTAGAAGAGCTGAGAGTTCTACATCTTTTTTTTTTTTTTTTTTTTGAGACAGGGTTTCTCTGTGTAGTCCTGGCTGCCTGCCTCTTCCTACCAAGTGCTGGGATTAAAGGCGTGCACCACCACTGCCCAGCCAGTTCTACATCTTTAAGACAGGGTTTCTCTGTGTAGCCCTGGCTGTCCTGGAACTCACTCTGCAGACCAGGCTCTCCTTGAACTCAGAAATCCACCTGCTCCTACCTCCTGAGTGCTGGGATTAAAGGCGTGTGCCACCCCTGCCCTGCTGAGAGTTCTACATCTTGTTCTGAAGGCAAACAGAAGACTCTCACAAGCCGGGCGGTGGTGGCACATGCCTGTAATCCCAGCACTCGGGGGGCAGAGGCAGGTGGATTTCTGAGTTCGAGGCCAGCCTGGTCTACAGAGTGAGTTCCAGGACAGCCAGGGCTACACAGAGAAAGCCTGTCTCGAAAAAACAAAAAAAACAAAACAACAACAACAACAAAAGACTCTCACGTGTTTTGGAAGAGGATCTCAAAGCCCACCCCTACAGTGACACACTTCCTCTAACAAGGCCACACCCACTCCAAACAAGGCCACACCTCCTAATACTACCACTCCCTGGCCAAGCATATATAAATTACCACAGAGACTTTCCCAAAACTATGGACTTTAATGGATAAAGCCTTAGTTTCTGTTTTTTGGCAAGCGGTGCTGTTTAGATGCTGAGTTTTTATGGCCTGCATAATACTTCTAACACGGAATCAGTTGTGCTAAGGTGTAGAGGCCTACTAAGGGTCTGGGGCTCTTACAAACGACCTCCCATACTTTATTCATTCATGTATGTTTTGCTTGCATTTATGTCTCTGCACCATGTGTTATGTGTACCCGGTGCCCAGGGAGGGTATCAGATTTCCTAGACCTGGCGTTAGAGATAATTGTTTGTCACCCGTGGATTCTGGAAATTAAACCCAGGTACTCAAAAGAGTAGCCGGTGCTCTTAATCGCTGCGCAATCGCTCCAGCCCCAATCTTAGATTTCTCATCTTCCTTGCTGCCTCCCAACTGCTAGGGTTACAGCAATATCCTATCATGTTCTATTCATGCAGTACTGGGGATTGAACTGGAGACTCTGTGAATGCGAAACAAGCGCTCTCCTTGCCACGCTGACTATATCCCCAGACTCAGGAGGGGTTTTGTTGTTGTTGTTGTTGTTGTTGTGTTTTGTTTATGCTCTTAAATCGTATTTTTTAGGTAATAATATCTTCTCCAGGGTCATGGCTTTGACTATTCATTTAGGTTTTCTTTAATCTCTTGCATATCTTTTATTCAACTTACTGTTAGGTTCACTATTTTGCTATTTTTTAATGATATTGCCCAGATTGGTGGAAATGAATACATTCTAAAGAGACACTTGTGCCATCAGACCATTAAAAGAAAGGACCCTCAGGAATTAAACTCTTCCCCCAGAAATTTCCTGCTGGGAGAAGACATAGCCGAGTCCCTGGGAGCAGCCTGAACAGGAGCTAACCTCCTGCAGAAATAGTTTCGATTTTATCAGATGACCTTGCCGGAGAGTCTGGTAAAGTATAGGCAAGAACTACACACTTTGCTGGACTGTTTAGTTATGCATGCTTCTTACTTTCTATTTAAACCCCACCCTCACATCAGGACCATGCCCCCTGCATCTACACTTCCCCATACTTTCCCACACTTGCACCCCAGCCCTTTGTAGATCTTTAATGCTCCATTTATTTATTTATTTATTTATTTATTTATTTATTATATCTACGTACACTGCAGCTGTCTTCAGACACACCAGAAGAGGGCATCAGATCTCTTTATGGATGGTTGTGAGCCACCATGTGGTTGCTGGGATTTGAACTCAGGACCTTTGGAAGAGCAGTCAGTGCTCTTAACCCCTGAGCCATCTCTCCAGCCCCGTGTGTAGGTCTTGCACAAGTATTCGCAGCTGCTGTGAGTTGGTGAGCGCAGCAGTCATGACATGGACAGAAAACGGCATCCACAACACTCCACCCCTTCGTCATCATTGTTATTAATATTTTCTTAATTATGTATGTGTTGTGGAAGGAGTGTGCCCCTTTTGAAAGCAGGTGCCCCGAAGCTGGAGTTACAGATGACTATAAGCCACCTGACGTGGATGCTAGATTGAACTCAGGTCCTTCTGAAGGGCAGCGTGTGCTCTTCACAGCTGCGTCATCTCCCCAGCCCTCCTTTCTCAACTCTTACAGTCCTTTCCTACCCCTCTGTGGCAGTGTGAATAAGAATGGCCATCATAGGCTTTTCAGGTTTGAGTGATTAGTCATCAGGGAGGGGCACAATTGGAGAAGGATTGGGAGGTGTGGCCTCGTTGGAGTAGATAGAGCCCTGCTGGTAGACTTGGAGCTTTAAAAGTTCATGCCAGGGCACGCCTGTAGTCCCAGCACTTGGGAGGCAGAGGCAGGCGGATTTCTGAGTTCGAGGCCAGCCTGGTCTACAGAGTGAGTTCCAGGACAGCCAGGACTACACAGAGAAACCCTGTCTCAAAAAAAAAAAAAGTTCCTGTCTTTTTTGTCTCTGTGTCTATGTCTCTCCCTGTTTCTCTCCCTCTCCCTTTCCGTTTCTGTCTCTTTCCCTCACTCCCTGCAGATTAGGATATAGCTCTCATTTCCTGCTCCAGTGCCTGCCCTGTACGCTGCCATGATCCCTGATATGATGCTAATGGACTAAACTAAAGCAAGACCCCCCAATTGTATACTCTCTTTTATAGGAGTCTGTGGTATCTTCCCAAGCAGCACAGCTGGCAGAGAAATGGGCCAGGCAAAGTAAGAAGTTCAGCACAACTTAGTTGGTGCTGGTTCAAACTTCTGGAGTCTGACCCCAGGCTAGTTTATTTTAGACATATTGAAATCCAGTACAATTATGGAAAAGAGTTATCAATTATCCCAATCCCTTATGCACAATAAAACTTAAGGTGTGACTACATCAGAACACTTTTGTGAAGTACAGGTGATCTGTACTGTGAAGATGGGTTCTACAGCTTAAGAACCTCACTCTTGCTGGTGTGTTCACAGATTCGAACAGCTTCTTGTTTGTAGGATCTGATGTCACCAGGCTATAAAGCAAATGTGACATGCCCCCTAAGGATGGGTTCTAATGACTGACAAAGCTGAAGATAAAGGTCTAGGAAGGGAGAGTCTGGGATAAACATTCTGGGGTATTTGGGTGAGGCCTGGTCCTACAGGTAGCAAGGATGCCAGGTCATTAACGACATCCACCCCTGGTAGTAAACAGGTATACATCAACTCTGTTGAGGGGTCAACTCTGCATGAGTAACATTCCTGGTTTCTCCAGTGCTTATCTGTGAGAATGTGTGTACTCTACAAGAGGTGCCTTGGTTATGGTGTCTTTTAACAGCAATAGAGCATCCACTAAGACACTTTTGGGTGAGGGTGATTATAATAATTTAGCTGTCATTTATTTATTTATTTGTTTGTTTGTTTGTTTGTTTGTTTTCAAGGCAAGGTTTCTCTGTGTAGCCCTGGCTGTCCTGGAACTCACTCTGTAGACCAGGCTGGCCCTGAACTCTGAAATCCACCTGCCTCTGCCTCCCAAGTGCTGGGATTAAAGGCGTGTACTTTTACTGCCTGGCAATAGTTAGCTTTAATTATCAGCTTGATGCAGACTAGAATCACCTGGGCAAAGAATCTCACTGAAGAATTGATTGTCCACACTGAGCTGATCTGGAAGGTCTGGGGAGGGAGGTTGTCTTGATTGCCTAATTGATGTGGGAAGACCCACCCTAAATGTGGGTGAGCCTTGTGGTAGCATCCCGAGTGAAAGGACCCACAAGACTAGGAGCTTTATGGTCGTTTTGCTCTTGGCCTGCACTCTTGCTGGTGAGCTCCCCGATAGATACAAACAGCTTCTGGCTTCCAACTTGGACAAAAAACCAGTGGTGCGCTAGGAATTCTTCAGGCCTTTGGTGTCAAATTGGGACTGCTGAGACCCCAGGCTTGTTGAAGACTACTAGATTCTCAGCCTCTTGAGTGGGACGCCATTGCTGGACTAACCCTATTGTGTTGAAGGAGCAAATAAAGTCGAAACAAAATGAAAGGAGAAAACAACTATAGAGACCACCTAGAGGGGAATGTTGGTTACGGCTATCTGGGGAGACAGCTGCCTGCAATTACCATGCTTTACAAGAAGGGAAGATGTCCTAGCCTCAGCACGATCTGCTTCTGTAACCATGCCTGACCACAAGAGATTCCTCAATTTGATCTTAGTCCTGTGGGCCCTCTCAGGCTGATGGAGAGTTAACCCTTCCAATGATGAAGTAGTTAAAAATAATGCTGAAAAGCCTATACATACAAAAAATAAATAAGTGAAAACACCCTCTGTGCAGTAGCGCGGAGCTTCAGAGACAACTCCTGAACTGTTGTCGATGTGACAAACTGTTCCGGATCCTCAAGCCCGTTTCTGCTGCCTGTTTCAGTGGTGAGGCTTCCCTGCTGGGGTTTCCTGTAACAGGGTAAGACAATCTGATAACTCCTCATTTAGTATTTATTCTCGTTGTTAGTTCTGTTTCTCTCGAGAAAGAACCCTCACGGTAACCTAACCCTAACTTGAGGCTTGGCAGCTTGGCAGCTTGGCAGCTTGGCGGGGTGGTGTAGATGCCCCCCTCGGGGCCAGAATTCACACTAGCCGCTAGCCGCTACTCTCAGAACTTCCACTAGTTGGGAGTCTCTGCAGTAACTGCCACTGCCCAGGAGGCTTCCCTGACCCAAACTGATGGCAGCATCAGTCCTGGGCATGGACACAGATATTTAGAAGGCAGTGTTGATGGATACAACATATCCACTTAAGAGAACAACTGTGGGACCTTCCCCACTAGGGTCTGTGACCTCCCCAGCCATGGTGTACAGTATATCGTTTCACTCTCAAAAAATGTTTTTTTAAGATTTTTTTTTTTGTAATGTATGTGTCTGTGCCATGTGCGTGTGTTCTCAAAAAGGTCAGACGTGGCACCAGGGTCCCTGGATCTGGAGTTAAAGGTAAGTTCACCGAGTCATCTCTGTAACCTCCATCTTTTCACTTAAAAATCATTACACTTAATAGCCTAGCAGGATGGCTCACGCCTCTAATGCCAGCACCTGGGAAGCTGAGCCAGTTTGATCTCGGTGAGTCGGAGGCTGTCCTGGCTGACAGTGGGTTCTAAGACAGCCAGTAGATACCTAGACTCTATGGTGGTTTAATAGCAATGGCCCCCATAGGCTCATGTGTTTGAATACTTGGCCATAGGAAGGAGCACTATTAGGAAGTGTGGCCTTGTTGGAGGAAGTGTGTCACCCTGGGGGCAGGCTTTGAGGTCTTATATATGCTGAAGCTCCGCCCAGTATGACACACAGCCTCCTTCTGCTGCCCGTAGATCCAGGTGTAGAACTCTCGGCTCCTTTAGCACCATGTCTGCCTGCTTGCTCCCACGCTTCCCACCGTGACGCTAATGGAGTAAACCTCTGAACTGTAAGCCAGCCCCAATGAAATAAATGGTACAAGTTGCCATGGTCATGTTGTCTCTTCGCAGCAATAAAACCCCAACAAAGTCAGACTCTATTTTTTTTTTTTTTGGCTCAACCTTTTAATATAAAAAATTCACTGATGTACAAAAATGTGAAAGAGTGACAATGACAACATATGGAACCCTGTGATTGACAGTCCCCTGTGTGCACTCCACGGTGCACATGCACCCGCCCACACATCCTTGGGTGTGGAAACACAAAGTAATGCAAACCAGTGCTACCAAGAAGTGCCGACATGTGTGTGTCCTCCGAATATCCGCCAATCACAGATCAGGATCTACTCCAACATTCAGTAACAGCAAGCATAGCATCTTCCTAGGAACAGACTCTATTTAAAAAAAACAAAGCAAACAATTTATATTTACATTTACTTAGTGTGTGTGTGTGGGGGGGTGTATGCATGGCCATGAGGGTGTGTGCCCATCAGTGCGTGTATGTGGGCTCTGGAGATCTAACTCAGCTCCTCAATCCCAACTTCATCCCCAGGTCCAAGACAACCTTGGATTATAACTTTTCTTTATCTATGGCTCATGGCTGGTAACCTATGTCATGTGGTATGGAACCTTTGACCTTTGTTTCTCTGGAACAGAAGAGAACCTCCCTTCAGGACCACAGTCTTACTAGCCCTGATGGCATTAACTGTGGAAACAACTTTTTCTGAAAATGCCGCTCTACTTCAGAAATTGAGCACTCGCCAGACTTTGCAACCAAGTTAATAATGTGCCTTGGGATGACTTAATACTGTGTTCTCAATCTGTCTTCTTACTGTGGACTCTAATTTCAACTTGCATTAAGAAAATAATGGCCAGGCGGTGGTGGCGCTCGCCTGAAATCCCAGCAGTTGGGAGGCAGAGGCAGGCGGATTTCTGAGTTCGAGGCCAGCCTGGTCTACAAAGTGAGTTCCAGGACAGCCAGGACTACACAGAGAAACCCTGTCTCAAAAAACTAAAAAAAAAAAAAAAAAAAGAAAAAAAAGAAAATAATATAACCAACCTTACCATGTATTTGACTTATATATCCTAGTTGTGGTTATTGTTGCAATGAAACCCCTGACCAAAAGCAACTTGGGAAGGAAAGGGTTTATTTGGCTCATATATCCTGAATCATAGTCCATTGAGGGAAGCCATGGCAGGAACTCAAACCAGGCAGAATTCTGGAGGCAGGAGCTGATGCAAAGGCCATGAAGGAGTGCTGCTTACTGGCTTGCTCTTTATAGCTTACTCAGCCTGGTTTCTTATAGAACGCAGAACTAGCAGTCCAAATATGGCATCACCCACAGTGATCACTAATTAAGAAAATGCCTTTCAGGCTCGCCTACAGCCCCATCTGATAGTGGTTCCCTCCTCTGAGATGACCCTGGTTTGTGCCAAGTTGACATAAAAGCAGCCAGCACACTGTGTAATCAGCTTTTACAACTGATAAACCATAACTTCCTAGCCTTAATCTTAAACTATATAGTCTTCCATGCCCCTGGTCCAGAATAATGTGTGTGTGTGTGTGTGTGTGTGTGTGTGTGTGTGTGTTGAGGTAATCACTTGCTGAAAGCAGCTAACAGGTTGAAGTAACCTTAGGATAATTATCCACCATAAATATAGGGAGCAGCTTGTGGATAGTTTGGTACCATCTGTTTGTAGTTCTGGGCCAGTTAAGTGGTTTCTTCCCTTGTAAAACTGTTAAAGGCTTTTGTAAAAAGTACCCCTCATTCCTTTCCCACACCTTGCTTTCTGTGATATTCAATGAATAGGTAGCAAAACCTGAAGTGGAAGTTTCTGGATATGTCATGTGATACAGACTCACGTGGTATTTTGCTAAGTCAAGACCCATGGGAGGACACATGATGTTTAGAGAGAGGATAAGTAGGACTCTGGACAGTGAAGGTGAGCTTGCATAGCTAGCTTTGCGAAGCTTTGCTGGTCTCAAGTCTTTTGTTGTGTTTGTTTGTTTTCCTTGAGACAGGGTTTCTCTGTGTAGGCCTGGCTGTCCTGGAATCTACTCTGTAGACCAGGCTGGCCTCGAACTCAGAAATCTGCCTGCCTCTGCCTCTGCCTCTGCCTCCCAAGTGCCTGGATTAAAGGCGTGCTCCACCACTGCCAGCGCTGGTCTCAAGTCTTTGTTGCTGCTGATCTTCACTTCGTTGAGGGAGGCAAGGCAGAGAGCTACTTCTGGCACCTGGGCTGATTGTGGGTGTTCCCTGACTCGTGCTGACTTGTTGAAGGCCTGGCTGTTTCTGCTGGACCTGGCTGATTCATATTTGGTATCCTGACACTACTGAAGGAATGGAGATTGAAATCGCCCTAAGGAACTACTACTTCTAAACAGGTCCACATCCCCTTGACCTATTTACCTTCTTTTTTTCCCTACCTTTAGACGGTAGGCTAGAAGGGGAGTTGAAGCATTTGTGAATTCTTTATTTTTTGTTGTTGTTTTTTTTGTTGTTTTGTTTTGGGGTTTTTTGTTTGTTTGTTTGTTTTTGTTTGTTGGGTTTTTTTTTTTTTTTTCGAGACAGGGTTTCTCTGTGTAGTCCTGGCTGTCCTGGAACTCACTCTGTAGACCAGGCTGGCCTCAAACTCAGAAATCTGCCTTGCCTCTGCCTCCCAAGTGCTGGGATTACAGGCGTGTGCCACCACGCCCGGCGAGTGAATTCTTATTAAAAGTAGATTAAAGCCGGGCGGTGGTGGCGACGCCTTTAATCCCAGCACTTGGGAGGCAGAGGCAGGTGGATTTCTGAGTTCGAGGCCAGCCTGGTCTACAGAGTGAGTTCCAGGACAGCCAGGGCTACACAGAGAAACCCTGTCTCGAAAAAACACCAAAAAAAAAAAAAAAAAAAAAAAAGTAGATTAAAAAAAAATCTAAGCCTACAAAAACTTTTGTTAGTGACAGACAGACATGAAACACGCACTGGCACAAACTACAGGCAGATGAATGACAGGGAGAGAAGTGGAGAACTCAAACTTGGGTTCATTCTTGGTCTAATACGCTCTAAGACTTTTTCTTTTCTTTTTTTTTTTCTTTTTCTTTTTCTCTCTCTTTTTTGTTTTTCAAGACATGGTTTCTCTGCATAGCCCTGTTTGTTTTGGAACATGCTCTGTAGACTAGGCTGGCCTGGAAATCAGAAATTCATCTGCCTCCCCAGTGCTGTGGTTAAAAGCATGCACCACCGCCATCTGGCATCATCTTTATCATCTTTTTTCATTTTCTTCTTCTTCTTCTTCTTCTTCTTCTTCTTCTTCTTCTTCTTCTTCTTCTTCTTCTTCTTCTTCTTCTTCTTCTGCTTCTTCTTCTTCTTCTTCTTCTTCTTCTTCTTCTTCTTCTGCTTCTTCTGCTTCTTCTTCTTCTGCTTCTTCTTCTGCTTCTTCTTCTTCTGCTTCTTCTTCTTCTGCTTCTTCTTCTTCTTCTTCTTCTTCTTCTTCTTCTTCTTCTTCTTCTTCTTCTTCTTCTTCTTCTGCTTCTGCTTCTGCTTCTTCTTCTGCTTCTTCTTCTGCTTCTTCTGCTTCTTCTTCTTCTTCTTCTTCTTCTTCTTCTTCTTCTTCTTCTTCTTCTTCTTCTTGTTTGTTTGTGGCTGGGGGAGCCCTTGCTGTCCTGGAACTTGCTTTGTGCACCAGGCTAGCTTGCAACTCTCCTACCTCTGCCTCCTGAGTGCTAGGATTGAAGGCAAGTACTACCATGCTCACCTCCTGTTTTTATGAGTTTTTATTTTTTTATACAGTCCAAGTTGGCTTCAAACTTATATAAATCTTGGCCTATATGTCTCACATCTCTAAGCACAGCTTTTGAGAGGGTGTACTGGTTTGAATAGGTTCGGGCCCATAGACTCATGTGTTTGAATGCTTGGCCCATAGGGAATGGTATTAGTAGGAGGTGTAGCTTTGTTGGAGGAAGTATGACACTTTGGAGACCAGCTTTGAGGTCTTATATATGCTCAAGCTCCATCCAGTGTGACACACAGTCTTCTCAGTGCCTGAGGATCAAGATGTAGAACTTTGGGGTCCTCCAGCACCATGTCTACCTGTATGTGACCATGCTTGCACCATGATAATGGATTAAACCTCTGAAATTGTAAGCCATCCCCAATTAAACATTTTCCTTTATAAGAGCTGACATGGTCATGGTGTCTCTTCACAGTAATGAAATCTTAACTAAGACAGAAGGTGAGGCAGGAGAATTATAATTTTGAGACTAGCTTGGTATACATGGTGCGTTTCAGGTCAGCCTGTACTGACCTGTGTGAGTACAGTGTGAAGCACTGTCTCAGAATAAACAAACAAGCAAGCCACTGACAAAAACCAGGGGAAAAAGAGCTCTGTGCGGTGGCTGATGCCTGTAATCCCAATACTCAGAAAACTGAGGCAGGAAGATTGTTGTGAGTTTTAGGTCGGCCTGGAATACTGTGAGATCTTATCTTTATAAAAATATGAGGGGGAACAACTCTCTGTGTAGACAAGGCTGACCTCAAACTTAGAGATTCAACGGCCTTAGCCTCCACAGTGCTGGAATTAAAGTCATGTCTTAAGTCTGAAAGCACCACACAAAGGCATTCACTTGGCAATTGGCAAGAGTGTTTTTATTCCATGAAAGCCAGAAGCCTATGTGCAGGAGTTGCCACTTACAAAAATTGTGATGACTTTCGACAAGGGCACACAGGCTTTTTTTAAAATAGGGAACTAGGGGAATTTTAGCTAGGGTTAGGTAATCTAAAACTTCACTGGTGGGTGCTGGGGCCATTACATGGGTCCATTTCTAATCGGCTTGTGTCCACGAGGTCAGTGGGCTGCATCCCTGTGTCATTAACCACAGCATGAGATACCTAATCCATAGAAGGCTGCCCAGTACAGATGGCCCATCCTGAGATAAGACATCTTCCCATTCTTGTGGATATCTGCAGGTTATACCTTGGAGGGGGATTCTCTGGCTTTGTTTCTGGGATTTATGGTCTTTTCCTGGAGCTGGTGGCTTATGACCTAGTTCCTGGGACTGATGACTTAGGGGGCTTTTATGGTCAGTTCCTGGAACAGATAACTTTCCTTTTAAAGTCAGGCTTGGTTCTAAAATGGAGTTAATATCATCTTCTTAGCATAACCACATATGGTTAAATAAATCTAAAAAAAAAAAAAAAATCAGGGAGTGATCACATTAGGTAAAGGCACTTGTCTACATTCTTTGTCAAACCTGGAACCAAAATGGGGGAAAGAAAGAGCCAACTCTATGACTTCCCTGTTCATGTACTGTTCATCTATTTCTCCCACAGACAATCAATTAATAATTAATAAAACAAAAGGATAAAAATGTTTTTAAAATGTTTTTATTTATTTTATTTTGGTTTTTTGAGACAGGGTTTCTCTGTGTAGCCCTGGCTGTCCTGGAACTCACTCTGTAGACCAGGCTGGCCTCGAACTCAGAAGTCCGCGTGCCTCTGCCTCCCAAGTGCTGGGATTACAGGCATGCGCCACCAGAGCCCGGCCTTAAAATGTTTTTAAAAGTTTTTACATGTATATGTGTCTGTGTGTGAGCATGTGTGAGTTCGGGCAGCCACAGAGTTCACTACAGGGTATTAAATTCTCTAGAGCTGGAGGTAATAAGCAGTTGTGAGTTGCCAGGCATGGGCACTCTATGTCACAGGATATTTGATTATTCGTACAAAGAAGACCTAATTGTTAGCAAAATATACAAGCCTAGAAAGATATTGCAGTTGTCAGATGTAGTTAGGTGTGTCCTATAGAGATACCTATAGGGTGTGCCTCTAAAAGTCTCCTACGACAAGAATACTAAAGAATTTAAGAACTTTAAAGACAGTTCCTGCCTATTTTGGGGCAAATTGCTTGGTCTTGTAGTCTTTGCTCTATGACACAGGGCAAAGTCAGCTGGATGGTGGAGAAATGGTTCAGCCTCCATTGACTTGAGTTGGAGCCCTGCCCCCCACCATGACAGCAACCTCCACTTTGGTTTAGAAGAGTGTCATGGAAGCCGGGCGGTGGTGGCGCACACCTTTAATCCCAGCACTTGGGAGGCAGAGGCAGGCGGATTTCTGAGTTCAAGGCCAGCCTGGTCTACAGAGTGAGTTCCAGGACAGCCAGGGCTACACAGAGAAACCCTGTCTCGAAAAAACCAAAAAAAAAAAAAAAAAGAAGAGTGTCATGGAAGAAGCTATGAGTAAGAAATGGGGCTTTTCAAGCCGGGCGTGATGGCGCATGCCTGTAATCCCTGCACTTGGGAGGCAGAGGCAGGCAGATTTCTGAGTTCGAGGCCAGCCTGGTCTACAGAGTGAGTTCCAGGACAGCCAGGGCTATACAGAGAAACCCTGTCTCGAAAAACCAAAAAAAAAGAAAAAGAAAAAAAGAAATGGGGCTTTTCGCCGGGCAGTGGTGGTGCATGCCTTTAATCCCAGCACTCAGGAGGCAGAGGCAAGAGGCAGGCAAATTTCTGAGTTCGAGGCCAGCCTGGTCTACAGAGTGAGTTCCAGTACAGCCAAGACTATACAGAGAAACCCTGTCTCAAAAAACAAAACAAGAAAGAAAGAAAGAAAGAAAGAAAGGAAGGAAGGAAGGAAGGAAGGAAGGAAGGAAGGAAGAAAGGAAGAAAGGAAGAAAGGAAAGAAAGGAAAGAAAGAAAGAGAAAGAAAGAAAGAAAGGGGGATTTTCTTTCTTGTTTTCAGGAATCACAGAGAGGCAGCTAGCAGGACATAGGTAGAACAGGATTCTAGGAAAGAGCTAAGGAGCCCACTTGAGTTTGGGAGTGCTGAGAGAAAGATAGAGTAGCTCAGTAGAACAACACAGAAAGAGATTTTAAAGGAGCTAACAGTTTAGTTTTAGAATAAGGCTTGTAAATAGATATTTTGTATATAGTTAAGAAAATAAGGCCGGGCGGTGGTGGCGCACGCCTATAATCCCAGCACTTGGGAGGCAGAGGCAGGCGGATTTCTGAGTTCAAGGCCAGCCTGATCTACAGAGTAAGTTCCAGGAGCCAGGGCTACACAGAGAAACCCTGTCTCAAAAAACAAACAAACAAACAAACAAACAAACAAAATAAAGTTACCTCACTGAGGGAACAGGTTTTACCTCAGCTCCCACATCCCATGTCTTTATGGGTATAATCATTAAGTAAATTTAAAAGGATAAATACTATGAAGATCAGTAGATTCTCTAAGCCACTGAGCTATCTCTTTAGTGATAGACTGCCTTGGTTGTAAAACAAGATATTGTGTGAGATTACAAGTGACTATGACCAATTATTATCAGTCATCCCAGAGAGGAATGTCTGATAGTATGTCTCACCCTGGGCAAACAATTTTAGGAAAAGGAGACTGCAGGAGAGACTGTAGTCCTAGTTCCCTGAGACTGCAATGATTTCTTCATTCCCAAACCACCCAGCCTGGTTCTATAAAGGGTTCCAGTTAGCTTCCCCATCTTCATCCCCTGTGTAAGCTTAGTTAGTTTGTTTTTTTTAAATACCTACTTTTTTTTTTTTTTTTTTTTTTTTTTTTTGGTTTTTCGAGACAGGGTTTCTCTGTGTAGCCCTGGCTGTCCTGGAACTCACTCTGTAGACCAGGCTGGCCTCGAACTCAGAAATCTGCCTGCCTCTGCCTCCCAAGTTATGGGATTACAGGCATTAAATACCTACTTTTAATAAGGTGTTTTTAAATGCCTTAACATCTCTTCTAGTACACTACCGACCAGAAGTGGTAGAAACAAAAGGTTAACAGAACGAAAAGGATGTGGATCTGTTCAGAAATGTTTCTTTGGAGCAAATACAATCTGTGTTGTCAGGATATCAGCAGTTTAGTTCACACGAATCAGCAAAGGAAGCTCAATCCACTCAAACATTATTTATGAATCACCATTGGCAGGACTTGCAAACACCATTCACGTGTCTGGAATAGCAGGTCGATCCAGAAGAAACCACAAGGCTCTCTACCAATTGGCCCAAGACTGTGGAAGTGGCAAGAAGCTGCCAGAACACTACCAGAAGTTTTTGGTGCATTTCTCTTTATGAAGTCACAATGAATGATGATCAATAAAGAATTGCAAGGTGTACCAATACCACCCAGAGACATCAGCAAAGACCAGCATCAGCAAACCCCTACAATGACCAGCAAAGAATAGCACAGCATACCAATACCACCCAGCATCATCCACTGTCTGTTGGGTTGTCTTTATATCCTTTCCAAACATATGTTCTCTCAAGCATCTGCTCTAGCAAAATATCACATGCCTCCTTTCCAGACATCTTTCAGAAAAACATCCTTCCACATGTAAACTTCACCAAAGCATCCTCTCATAAGACAGTTTCCAGAAAAATATCACATGACACAATTGAGTCTCCAAGGAATCCAGAAATTTCCACTTCATAACATACTGCACAACTATGCCAACTGCATTGCTTTGTTTTTTTAAGAAGTCTCATTATGTAGCCTAAGCTGACCTCCAACTCACAGTAATCCTCTGGTTATAGCTACTCATACACTAGTGTCGCAGGCCTAGAATGTGAGCAAAACTTTATTTTATAGGGTGCCCATTTTTTTTTTTTTTTTTTTTTTTGGTTTTTCGAGACAGGGTTTCTCTGTGTAGCCCTGGCTGTCCTGGAACTCACTCTGTAGACCAGGCTGGCCTTGAACTCAGAAATCCGCCTGCCTCTGCCTCCCAAGTGCTGGGATTACAGGCATGCGCCACCACCGCCCGGCTCATATAGGGTGCCTATTTTAGAAGAGATGTTGAGAAACAAGTCTTTATACCATGTAAGAGATAAACTATGGTTTCCTCGGATAATCTAGGCACACAGCAAAAATTTCATTATCTTTGTTCTTAGTCTCAGTATTTGCATTTCTGGGAATTTACAAAAAACTAATTTCATATGCATAGATGGATGTACAAATATGAAACATAGCTCTAAATGATAACAGATGATTGATTACTTATGTAATTTGTGCCATATATACTGTCTAGGGTTTCTATTGCTATGGTGAAACATAATATCCAAAAACCTAATTAGAAAGAAAAGGTTTATTTGGCTTATGCTTCCATATCATAATCAGTGAAGGAAGTCAGGACAGGAACACAAAACAGGACAGGAACCTGGAGGCAGGAGCTCACAGAGGCCATGGAGCGTGCTGCCTCCTACCTTGCTGGATGTCGGCACTCAACAGCTTGGGCCCTCCTCCACCGATCAGTAAGAAAATGCCTTACAGGCCTGCCTACAACCTGATTTTATGGAGGCATTTTTCTTACTTGAGGTTTTCTTCTCTCAGAAGACTTTAGATTATGTGAAGTTGGCATAAAACTTTCCAGCACATAAACCCATTAAGATATTTATTTGCTTCTTTTTTTTTTTTTTTTTTTTTTTTGAGACAGGGTTTCTCTGTATAGCCTTGGCTGTCCTGGGACTCACTCTGTAGACCAGGCTGACCTCCAACTCAGAAATCTGCCTGCCTCTGCCTCCCAAGTGCTGGGATTAAATGCATGCGCCACCACTGCCCAGCAGTTCATTTTTCTTCAAACTAGGTTTTCATATAGCCCTGGCTATCCTGTAACTCACCTTGTAGACTAGGCCATTCTCAATGGTGGTATCCTTCCACCTCTGCCTTTGACTGTTAAGATAACCAGGCATGAGCCAGCACGCCCAGATTGTTGTTTTGAAATAGAATGTTGTTATACGCCTAATGTGGCCTCAAACTGGAAATCTTCCTGCTTCTGCCTCCTGATTGCTGGGATAACAGAGCCATGTCCCAACAGACCAGGTTAAATTACATTTCTTTTTTGTTCTTTTTCTTTTTTTTCATTTTATATATATATATATATATATATATATATATATATATATATATATATATATTGGTTTTTGGTTTTTGGTTTTTTTGAGACAGGGTTTCTCTGTGTAGCCCTAGCTGTCCTGGAACTCACTCTGTAGACCAGGCTGGCCTCGAACTCAGAAATCCGCCTGCCTCTGCCTCCCAAATGCTGGGATTACAGGCGTGCGCCACCATGCCCGGCTCAGATATATTCTTTATTTACATTTCAAATGATTTCCTTTTTCCTGGTTCCCTCCTCCCTGAAAGTCCCACTAGCCCTCTTCCCTCCCCCTGTTCCCCGATGATCAACATGATCAACCCCATCCTGCTTCCCTCTCCTGGTATTCCCCTACACTGCTGCATCGAGCCTTTCCAGGACCAGAGGCCTCTTCTTCCTTCTTCTTGGGCATCATTTGATATGTGAATTGTGTCTTGGGTATTCTGAGCTTCTGGGCTAATATCCACTTATCAGTGAGTGCATACCATGTGTGTTCTTTTGTGATTGGGCTATCTCACTTAGGATATTTTTCAGTTCCACCCATTTGCCTAAGAATTTCATGAATTCATTGTTTTTAATAGCTGAGTAGTATTCCATAGTGTAAATGTACCACATTTTCTGTATCCATTCCTGTTGTTGTTTTTCAAGACAAGCTTTCTCTGTTGTAAAGGCTGTCCTGGAACTTTTTTTTTTTTTTTTTGGTTTTTCGAGACAGGGTTTCTCCTCTGTGTAGTCCTGGCTGTCCTGGAACTCACTCTGTAGACCAGGCTAGCCTCAAACTCAGAAATCTGCCTGCCTCTGCCTCCCAAGTGCTGGGATTAAAGGCGTGTGCCACCACGCCCGGTGTCCTGGAACTTGATATGTTGACTAAGATGGCCTTGGCATGAGCTCAGGTACATAGAGATCCACCTGCCTCTGCTTTCTGAGCTCTGGGATTAAAGGCATGCACTATTACTGCCCTACTCAAAATCATATTTCTTGTTGCATAAAAATATAAAAATGTATGACAAACAAGACAGTGTTTGTTACATGATGCTCAGCAAATACATTTGAGCCTGGAAACTATTTTGTTTGGTCATGCACACTCTCCTGTAATAATACACTTCTCATACACTTCTCTCTCTCTCTCTCTCTCTCTCTCTCTCTCTCTTTCCCCAGAGCTGAGGACTGAACCGAGGGCCTTGTGCTTGCTAAGCAAGTGCTCTACCACTGAGCTAAATCCCCAGCCCAAATAATACTCTCCTCTGTCTAATTCCTTCACTTGCAAGTACTATCTGTTGGGATTAAGATGTGGGGACAAATAGCTGTGGTGCATATTTAACATACCAGAGTGCCTGGCTCTCAGGATCTCAACTCCCTCCCTGATGTCTCTTGCCCTTACCCTTACCAGCCCACGGGCCTGGCTTCCCCTCCCCTACAGGTTCTTTTTTTAAATTAATTAACTAACTAACTAATTAATTAATTAATTTAATGTGAGTACACTGTTGCTGTCTTCAGATACACCAGAAGAGGGCATCTGATCTCATTACAGATGGTTGTGAGCCTCCACATGGTTGCTGGGAATTGAACTCATGACCTCTGGAAGAGTAGTCTGTGCTCTTAACCACTGAGCCAACTATCCAGCCCCTCTTTCCTTCTTATATATTGCCTGACATTCTCCACACCCCTTCTCTCTCTTCTCTTTCTCTTCCCATGATGATTTACCTGTCCTCCTTCCTTGGGATCAATGAAGCTAAGAGTGGTTTCCCAATAAACCTGCCTCTATATGTACTCTAATTTAGCTTGAATTGGCTCGCACAGCTGGCAGAGAAATAACTTATCACTATGCACAAATGTCCCTCTCCAAAGGATACTCCTAACACCCTCAGAACCTTTCCCACCCCCCACCTGTATTGGGCCAGAGGTATTTCCATCTCTGAACAATAGAATACCTTCCCCTGCCCTTAGTACTCCTGATGTACCTAGGTAGGAAAAATAGAAGGGATGACCAGGCCTGAGCTGGTTTTGGGCATGTGCCCAGTGTGATACTTTAAACTGTGATAAAATGCCATGAACAGAACCAAAGTGTCTTTTTTGGGGGGGTTTGTTTTTTTTCGAGACAGGGTTTCTCTTTATAGCCCTAGCTGTCCTGGAACTCACTCTGTAGACCAGGCTGGCCTCGAACTCAGAAATCCACCTCTCTCTGCCTCCCAGAGTGCTGGGATTACAGGCGTGCGCCACCACTGCCGGCTAGAAACAGTGTCTTAATGCTATGGTTTCAGTGGGAGAGTCCACAGTGTTGGGGAGGTGTGGCAGGAGGCCAGCAGAACAAGAAGCTGAGAGATCACATTCCCATCCATAAGTAGGAAACAGAGAACATGGGCTGGAAAGGGGGAAGTCTACAAATCCTCAAAGCCCACCCATAGTCATGTGCTTCTTCCTTCCATAGCCTTCCCAAACATTGCCACCAACTATGAGCTGAGTGTCTAAATCCATGAGCCTATAGGAGACATTTTCCATTTGAACTACCATACCCAGTGAGTTAAAACTGTCAAGTAACCTTTTAGGCAGAATCCCTATTGCTACCTTATGCCTGTGTATAACTTGGCATGTCTCTGGTCTAAATAAAACCAAATGCATTATACAGTAGAAAAAATCAATATATTACCTAACCTATCAATTAAAACAAAGAGCTACCCTCACTATACCCCTTAGTAGCAGTTAATGCCTCTGTTAATTCAATAAAAGAAAGCCTTAAACAGTCATCAGGCTCTTTCAGTACTCTCACTTGTATGGCTTGATGTCAGCCTTGACCTTGTGTTCTTCTATATAATTCTCTATCCTCTTCTTTAACTTTCACTAAAGTTGTCTTGCTTCCTTTAAAAATCTGTACAGTAGATGGACATGCATATCTTTAACCCCAGCACTTAGGAGGAGGTGGAGGCAGAGGCAGGCAGATCTTTGTGAGTTCAAGACCTGCTTGGTCTACATAGTATATTCCAAGCCAGCCAAGGTTATTGAGTGAGATTCCCCAACCCCCAAAACAACTTTGATTAAATTCTTATCTTCAGTTTTTTTTTTTTGTTTTGTTTGTTTTTTGTTTTTTGTTTTTTGTTTGTTTGTTTTTCGAGACAGGGTTTCTCTGTGTAGCCCTGACTGTCCTGGAACTCACTCTGTAGACCAGGCTGTCCTGGAACTCAGAAATCCGCCTGCCTCTGCCTCCCCAGTGCTGGGATTACAGGCGTACTCAATCACTGGCCAGCTATTTTCAGTTTTTGGAATAAAAGGTACCTGAAAAGACCTGACCTGGACCTTGGCCATCAGTAACAATTGTTCATAATGCATTTGATTAAAAGAAGAAAGAAGTGGAAGAAGGCAACAAATATATGTAAATATGTCTTCTGTTTCGGGTGGCCTAGAACTATATAAACCAGGCTAGCTTTGAACAAACACCCATCTTTTCCTCTGAATGATAAAGGTGTAGGTCCCCACACCTGCTTTTGTTTTCTAGGCTATAATCTTCCTCACTGGGGTGAAATTAAATCTCACAGTATTTTTAATTTGCATTTCCCTAATAGCTAGGAATTCCCAACACTTAAAAATAGTTATTTGAGGGCCGGGTGTGGTGGCGCATGCCTGTAATCCCAGCACTTGGGAGGCAGAGACAGGCGGATTTCTGAGTTCGAGGCCAGCCTGGTCTACAGAGCGAGTTCCAGGACAGCCAGGGCTACATAGAGAAACCCTGTCTCGAAAAACCAAAAAAAAAAAAAAGTTATTTGGCTGCCAATAGTGGCATACACCTTAAATTCCAGCACTCTGGAGACAGAGGCGGGCAGGTCTCTGTAAACTCAAGGTTTGTCCTGTCTATCTGAAAGTTCCAGGACAGCCAAGGCTATATAGTGAGACCCTGTCTTAAAAAACAACAACAAACAAACAAACAAACAAAAAACCCAAACACCCACCCACCCAAACAAGATACAACCAAAAATCAAATAAGAAC
Source organism: Apodemus agrarius (assembly GCA_964023405.1). Classification (NCBI taxonomy): domain Eukaryota; kingdom Metazoa; phylum Chordata; class Mammalia; order Rodentia; family Muridae; genus Apodemus; species Apodemus agrarius. The sequence goes on along the minus strand of OZ030006.1, from coordinate 77,728,292 downwards.
AAAACATTCCCCCAAATATTTATTGGCTGTTGTATTTTATATTTCTCTATGTAGCCAATAGACTTAAAGGTCAATATGCTTAGCCAATAAGTTTGAACTGTAACCTTGCTGATGTAATCTGTGTCCTTAAAAAGTATAAAACTGCTTATAATAACTTTCTTGTCACTTGCCTAGAGGGACTTATTGAGGGTTGACCCCAGTACGCCAGAAAATAAACCGTCTGCTTTTGTATTGGTCTGCATCTTGGTGTCTCACTTGGGGGCATCTCAAAGTAAGTACCACTGACTGAGGGTTGGGGGTCTTATTGTTGGAGTGTCCATTGGTGGCTTCCCAAAGTGGGAGATTAGAAAGGCAACTAAACCAAGGGCAGATGTTGAACAAGAAGGTAGCTAGACAACTACACAAAGGGCATATTTAGAGTGTTGAGCAAGGAGTAAAGGAGAGGCTTAGAAGAGCCCAGCTGCGGAAACATGAGGCAGGTTAACCGTGAGCTGTGTGTGTTTTATCCGCTAATCTAAGGCTACCAGGATGATGGTTGGTAATTCAGTCTGCCCAGAGCTTCTGCTACAGTTTTCTTTCCTACTGAATGAAAGCCTTTCTACCTTTTTGTAGCTTTTCATTATTTTTTTCTTTTTGCTACTTTGTGTGGGTTCTTCTCCTGTTTCCTAATAATATCTTCTCTGGCTTAGCTTCTCCAGTCTCAACTGTGACCGCCATCTCAAACCCTACTTACTGACCCTACTCACTCTTCTGTCTCCTGCAACTTACTCTTCTGCCAACGGGAACTTACGCTTTCATCTGATCCTCATTCTACTTTGCTATATTAACTTCTGCTTGCTTATGTCCTCTCCGGTTCCCATAAGTCCAAGAGGCAACCAACGCTGAAGGTCATAGGGTCAAGCAGCTCTAACAGCTAAGTATTCCCAAAGAGTCAGTTGGTTACTATTGGAGATACAGGGCCAGGAACCCAAAATTAATACTACACCTGTTCCTACATCTTGAAACTTCTCTACTTCTAGCAGTTTTAGAGGGTTCAGATTTTACATCAAGGTCCTTGATCTATTTAAGAGTTTATTTTTTGTTCAGAAGCAGATAAGGGTTGTGTCTCATTCTACTTAGGTGTGCTAGCTAGCTTTTATTGTTAAGTTGACATAGCCTAATCTGGGAAGGAGTCTCAATTGAGTATTGCCGGAATCAAGTTGGCCTGTCTGCAGCACTCTGTCATGATTGCTACTTGATACTGGTGGGCCTAGCTCACTGTGGGTAGTACCATCCCAGGCAGATGCTCTCAAGTTGTATAAGAACCTGAGGTATCCAAGCATGAGCCAGCAAGTAGAATTCCTCCATGACTTCTGCTTCGGTTCCTGCTTGAGTTCCTGTTCTAACTCTCCTCAGTGAGGGACTATGACTTGTAAGCTGAAAAACCCCTTGTTGGCCAGAGTACCAACACCCCTTTCCTCCCTTAAGTGGCTTTGGGTCATGGTGTTTGTCCCATATTGAAAGCAAATCAGAATGGCAGCTGGTATCCAGTTCTTTTCAGAATCATCAGTTAAAGAGGCTGTGTTTTTTTTCTGTTAGGTGTTTAGGAAGAAACAAGATACCAGAGAAACTCCGGGTGGTGGTGGCGCACACCTGTAATCCCAGCACTTGGGAGGTAGAGGCAGGCAGATTTCTGAGTTCGAGGCCAGCCTGGTCTACAGAGTGAGTTCCAGGACAGCTGGAGCTACACAGAGAAACCCTGTCTCAAAAAAACAAAAAACAAAAACAAAAGAGAGACAGAGAGACAGAGAGAGAGAGAGAGAGAGACAGAGAGAGAGAGAGAGAGAGAGAGACAGAGAGAGAAAAGATTCCAGAGAAACATGAAGTTGGATTGTTCTTCAGGAGAAAGATTCAGATACTGTGAATTCAGAAGCAAAAAGCTTCAGTCTACCTAGGGCAAAAGAACCTGGTCCTTTTGAGAGAGCTGGGGTGGGATGGGGAGGGAAGGTGTTGTACCACAGAAAATGGAGTCAAGGACAGTTGACATCTAGCCAGGCTGGGACATTTTGTTTTCTGTATTTCAGCTGAGATAAATGTTTGAAGGTCTCAAGTACATTTCAGGATAAGAGGATCAGGAAGAACAATGGGCTTAGTATGTCAAGTGACAAGTCTTCAGTTTATGGCGTCGTAGACCATTCCCAGAAACTGAGATAGCACAGAGAAACACTTGTTTGTGAAAGAAAGCAGGCAGGTAGACTGTAGCTGGAGGTAACCTTGTCAGCTGTTTGCAGCAGCTATGAGGGGACAGAATGCATCTGGAGTGTCTGGGCTCTAACATTCTCCAATATTTTGTCAACTTTGTCAAATACCAGGTGGTTGCAGCTTCACAGATCTACATCTGGATTTTCTGATCTGTTCTATTTATGTTTCTGGTTTTGTGTCACTACATGTTGCTTTTGTTATTTTGACTCTAATATAACTTGAAGTCAGATATAGTCATACTTGAAACTAAATTATTTTCCTTTTAAAAATACATCATTTAGACATCATAGGCATGATGCCTGCAGTCAGGTCCATGGGAAACTAATTTCCCAAACTCCAAAAGGCAGTTCAAGTACCCAGAGGATTTCTGGCAGTTAGATAGGACAGCATTCCTCAGAAACTTGTGAAATTGGTTCCCATCTGCTAAATGAGTCATTTCCCTTCCCTCTGGCAGAAGGGACAGATGGCTACCTGTGGTGCCTATTTACATATCAAAGCACATGCAAGCCACCTGGTTTCTTCAGTATCTAAAGTACTTGCAATACATTTTAAAATTCAAGCTAGTTTGAGAAGACCTAGCCCTACTCAACTTCCTTTCTCTAAACTCCACCCAGTTCTTGGGATTCCCTCCCCCAACAGCTACCAGTTCTTACAGCCCTGTTATTCTGTTGTCTCCTCTCTATTCCCTGCCATTCTTCCCTCTCAAGATAGCTCTGGCCAGGTCCAGTCTGTTGGCCATGTTCAGTCTACACTCTTCTCTAGGCTCTTCCAGATGACCCTCACTGTACTTTCCTAACTATAATACAAATCTTGCCCTTAACCATACCACGGAGCAGTCATATTTATACACACATACTTTTAACCCATGATTCAAGAAGCTACTATCCAAACCCTAATGTGTACCACAAAAGATATATACAACTACCCCCAATAATGCCTGTTGTATTAGTCTTTTCCTTTTTACACCTTTTTATTTAAGAAAAATCAAATGTCTCTCTTTTTTTCCCCCCTGAGATTGAGTGTGGTATATTTGAGACAAGTAAAAGCTGAGATGTCAGAAATAGAAAAAAAATGGTCATTAAAATCGACCTTCTGTTTAGCTCCAGCTATCCTAGAACTCACTCTGTAGCCCAGGCTGGCCTCGAACTCAGAAATCCGCCTGCCTATGCTGGGATCTACTCTCCTGACAGTTTCAACAAGTACTGCCTAATTAAGACCCTGAAAAGATAAATATATGCAAAGGTTAAGGTCAACATGATGGGCTAGGAATAGAAATGTCTGTGTCTTTGCAAAGATTACCTGAGGGTAAAGACGCTCCCCCTAGAATGTGCAGCCCTTCCAACAGTGACCCAGATATAAGTAGGTCTAAGGTGGGCTGGAGAGATGGATCAGGGGTGAGAAACTTTCTGTTCCTCCAGTCAACCTGACTTCAGTTCCCAGCATCTACTCTAGGTTGCTCACAACTGCCTATTAACTCCAGATATTGGGAGTTGTTCTTCATTCCCTAAGGGTACTGGACTCACCACCCCCATGATTAAAAGCAAAATCTTTTTTTTTTTTCCCCCCGAGACAGGGTTTTTCTGTATAGTCCTGGAACTCACTCTTGTAGACCAGGCTGACCTTGAACTCAGAAATCCGCCTGCCTCTGCCTCCCAGAGTGCTGGGATTACAGGCGTGCGCCACCACCGCCCGGCTTAAAAGCAAAATCTTAAAAAAAGAAAAAAAAAAAAAGAGGGCAATCTAAGAAGACGAGGTATTGCCTGCCGTCCTTGTCTCAGGTTCAGCCAGCCTGTCCAAGCTGCTCCCATGGCGCTCCAAGCTGCTTGGGTCTCCCAACATCTTCAGCACCAGGCCAGGATGGCTCCAGCTTCATGAAACCTGTATTGCGCAGATGGTCACTGGTGGGACTACCCAGCCCATACTGACAGTGAGTAGATACATCTGTACAAATAAGATGTGTGATGATATATGTCTGTGGTCCCTGTACTCATAACAGGAACACCAGAAGTTGAAGCCCAATCTGATGTGGTTATTTTGGGAGGCTGAGAGAGGATGACTGTTCAAGGAGAGCATAAATAGAAAGAGGCCCTGACTCAAAAAATAAAGGATAAACTGTGTAGATGTTTCCAACCCTTATTACAAAGTAAACCAGACAACAAAAAAGTCACCACATAAAGGAATATAAAACTATTTATTGACCACTGTTCACCATTATTTACAATAAAGTAAATGTACAGTTGGATGACATTCTGATACTACAAAGTTACTTTTCTGGCTCATTGAACCAGAATTCAAATACTGAAAAGATTGATCCTACCAGTAAGGAATGAGTCAGGGTAAAGAAAAAGCATGCAGGTCATTAATTGATATTAGCAAATTTTGTTCACTCAGTCAGCAGGTCTTAAATTGCCAACTCCAACCATGATTCTATTTCCACATCAAACAGATTCCATAAATCATAACCTTTTAGTACAGACTTTTTCTACAAAGGAATGAACAGTTCACCAGAGGAACCGTTACACAGACTGGCTGACCTGGACCTACCTCTGTAGACCAGCTGGCCTCTTAAATCAGAGCTCCAGCTGCCTCTAGAGTGCTGGGATTAAAGGAGTGTGCCACCACACTTAAATCATACTACTACCTTGTCTAATTCCATTTTCTGAAGGGGAAATGGACAACATTCTGTAAATAAACCACTGTATTTATGTGATAATATATCAATTCTGGTGTGGTTGCTTTTAAACTATCCAATAAATTGCAGAATCTGCTTAATATGAAAGGTTATGGTCTCAAAAATGTTCACAAGGAGGGAATTTTATCAACTTGTGTTTTCATCTTCAGTTCTTTTGAGTATTAAAAAACAAGACAAAACAAACAAGTTATGTAAGTGTTTTATGCATACACCTCATACAAACAAACGAACGAAGAAAAAAAAACAAAAAAACCCAGAATGGTCCTTCTGTGTCCCAGTTAAAAATAAGTTCTGACTTGAGTAATGACTGTAAAATCTCCCCAGCGTTTAAGAAAAGCTGTTCTTCAAAGCTGAGGAAATACAACATGGTATCAAATATTTCTATTGTTAAAGGAAGCAACTACAGAAAGCTCTTACTTGCTCAAAGGAATCAGTGCCTTTTGATGCAGAACAAAAACCAAAACTAACTACTGTCAATACTTTCAAAACCAGCATATCAAACTTGATTTTCATTAGAATGCTACTTTTTTCCACACTAGTAATTCAAAACCCAAGATCCAGATTATATATATATATAAATATATATATATAAATGCAAACAATTATTGTGCTTCATCTTCGGGACAAGAATGCCAAGTCAGCCTCTCCTCGTAGAAGGCAATGACAATCTGAGGACACTTCATATTTGCCTCCTTTGCCAGCACCAAGTCAGCCTCATCTGAGTCCTTCCTGTTGTGAAGGAAAAGAAACTGGTTACAAATTTGAACTCTGTATGTCAACTCAGATCCATTCAATAAATAATAATTAAATCAATATGAATGTTAAATGCTACTAGAAGGGGTTGCATGGTAGTTGAGGCTGTATTTCAATAAACCTCATTTCTCAAGAGGCTATGCATTTGTCTTTTATGGCAATCCTACCCCAGCCTGCTGGGTTTACAGGCAGGAGCCACTACGCTCAGCTAATTACATTCCATCTTACTTAAGAAACCTTTCGTATGACTTCCATAGAATTAGCCTTTAATCCTCATACTTGGGGGAGGAGGGGGGAGGGTAAAGCCAGGCAGAACACTGAGTTGAGGCCAGCTTGGACTATATAGAGAATTCTACATAAGCCAGGGCAGCTACACAATGAGACCCTGTTTTACCCCTGCCAACTCCCATACACACACTACAACCTAACCAATGTATCTATTCTTTTATGTTTAATGAGAGCGAGTAAGATGACTTAGTAGTTAATGATGCTTGGCACACAAGCCTGGCACCCTATGTTTGAACTCAGGAATCCACATCCACAGGTAGAGAGAATGGGACTCCATAAAGCTGTCCTCTAACACGTACTGTGACATACACACTACCCTTGCCATCATGCATGCATGCGCACACACAGTATAAAGTAAAAACAAACCCCCAAATACTCAAAAACAAAATAAAACAACAAACCCCAAATAAAATAAAAAAAAAAACAGAAAACAACTGGCTGCACACTTACCATTTCATGAGAAACATTAATTCTCCACTGCTGTCTGTGGCACCAATTATTCGTTCAGGATCAAGACCTCTAGCAAAGCCCCTTGGTTTATCAGCCTGTTTATAGGGTTAAGTAATAGCTTAAGTATATATTTTTGCACAACAAATAACATTAAAAGTTCTTTATGAAACACAACTTTCATTACAACTCCCAAGAGTAAGCCAGGAACAACTAGAACAAGAACTGAAGTTTGATATGAAAACATGCTTTGGACTGGGGACATAGTTCTACTGGTAGAGTATTTGTCTAGAATGCAAGAAATCCTGGGCTTAGTTCATCACTTGGAAGCTGGAGGTCGAAACAGCAGGAATATTAAGCCTGGGCTAGACAAGACCCTTTAAGTCTTACTATGTAGCCTACATTAGCTCCAAATCTTCAACCCTTCTGTTTCAATTTATTGACCATTAGAACTACAGTTTGAGATAACGTACTCAGTAATTATGCATTCCTGAAAATTAAATTTTAAATGCCTATAAACCTAGAACTTTAGAGGCAGAACATTTAGAGGTGCAGGGCTAGCCTAGACCATTTAGTTAAATTTGACCAAGAATCACCTATCAATTAAAAAACAAGTAAATAATATGCAGCCACTTAAAGCAGCACAAGCTTATAATTTCAGTACTCCAGAATAAGAGCGTGTCCTAAAAACATACATCTAAAAAGCTTACAAGGGGCCGACGATGGCTCTGTGGTTAGAGCACTAACCTTGTAGAGAACTTGGTTCAGTTCTCAGCACCCACACGATGCCTTACAACTACCTCTACCTCCTGTTCCAGGGACAACTCCCTCTTCTGACTTCTGTGGCAGCTGCATATATGTATACACTCAGTCCCGCGCCATTAACATTTTTAATGTAATATTAGTTATTATTGCTAGGCATAGTGATGCAAGCTTTTTTTTTTTTTTAAATGGTTGTGAGCCTAGCCTTTAACGGCTGAGCCATCTCTCCAGCCCGTGATGCAAGCTTTTAATCCCAGCACTCTGAAGGCAGAGACAGATGGATCTCCTGAGTTCTAGGACAGCCAGGGCTATGTAGAGACCCTGCCTCAAAAACAAAACATATTAGTTATATTATAAAGTCACAATATATATCTATAAAGTTAGGTAACATTTAATTGTTTATTTATATATGTACATAACATAAATAATGTAATTAGTTACTATTATATGAAAGCCAATCCCAAACAATAAAACCCAATCAATTCACTTCCAGAAATTGAGTCTAAAATTATTTGCTTATTTTAAAAACATAAAAAAATACTGAAGTCTTACACACTTCCTCTAAAATAAATCACAGCAAGCCAGGCAGGGCACCATGAGTGCAGGGATTGATCCATTACTTGGTAGGTGGAGGTTGGAGGATCAGGGGTTTAAGGCTAGCCTGGGCTATATGAAACTGTCTCAAAACCACATTCATTTTATTTTGGAGACAAATTCTCTGAAACCCGAGCTAACTTCAAAGTCTCAACACATTTCTCTTACCTCAGTCCCTCAAGTGCTAGGATTATAGGTATGAATCATAATGCTTAACCCTGTCTTCCTTAAACTAGACACTGAAGAGACTCCTCTTTCATAACATGGTCTATACCCAGTAGGTTTTATTTATATGTATGCTTGTATGTATTTGTATAAATACATTTTTTAGAAGGATAGGATCAATCTTTTTTTTTTTTTTTTGATTTTCGAGACAGGGTTTCTCTGTATAGCTCTGGCTATCCTGGAACTAGCTCTGTAGACCAGGCTGGCCTTGAACTCAGAAATCCGCCTGCCTCTGCCTTCCAAGTGCTGGGATTAAAGGCGTGTGCCACCACCGCCCGGCTGGATCGATCTTTTTTTTTTTTTTTTGGTTTTTTTTGAGACAGGGTTTCTCCGTGTAGTCCTGGCTGTCCTGGAACTCACTCTGTAGACCAGGCTGGCCTCGAACTTAGAAATCCGCCTGCCTCTGCCTCCCAAGTGCTGGGATTACAGGCGTGCGCCACCACGCCCGGCTTCGGCTGGATCGATCTTAATGTAGGGAAGGCTTGCTATGTAACTAATGACCTTAAATTATCTTCTCAAGTGTTTGGATTACAGGTGGATGCCAGCTTGCCCACTTTCCAATCAGTATTGCACATAAACTATTATTCTTGTTTAGGTTTTTCTTTTGGCATTGCTATTTATTTTTAAAAATCATATATACTTTTCTGAGCATCTGTAAGTATTAGTGCTTTTGGAGGCCAGAAAGAGCATTTAATTCCCTGAAGCTGGAGTTACAGACAATTCTGAGTACCCACATAAATGCTCCAAGAGTAGTTCATGTTCTTTAATTACTAGTATTTGAAAACTTATCTTAAAATTACTTATGTGTTTAATTATTTTACCTATACATATGGCTGTGTACCTTGTATGTCCCTAGTTCCTATGGAAGTCAGAAGAATGTGCTGGATTCTTTGGATATAATTAGACTGTTTGAGCAATCACGAGGTGGGGTGCTAGGAACCAAATGGACCCTCTAGAAGAGCAGTACATGCTCTTAACCAGTTTTCCAGCCCTAAAATGTCTGCCCCCAATCCCCTTAGGGGTTTTATAGACCAGGCTGGTCTGGATCCCAGAGAGACCTGCCTGCTTCTGTCTCCCCAGTGTTGGAACTACAGCCACACCCCATACCTGGCTGTTTTTCAATTTCTAAAACAATGAATGTTGATTATAGCCTATGTAATTTTTGAGCATAAATATTTGAGAAGTGATGACTATCAGCAAACTAAAACTACTCAAGTTTCACATCAGTGTAAGGAGACTATAAAGTCAGACTGGGTTAGATGAACAACTCTAGCCCTTTAGGTCTAGGTAAATTAAGCAAGCTCTGTGGTTCAGGCTTATTATCTATCAGAAACAATTAGTCACTAGGTTTTTGGTAGTGTATCGATAAGAATTAGGCTGTTTAGAATACTGCTGGCTCAACCTAGCTTAGGCATTACTACTAAAGAGGTTTTACCTTATGCATACACTTTATTTTCAGATCTCTACTGTAATTAATAATTTTCTCATCTATACAACTGAATCATTGTCTAGACTCAACAGCATTAGATGCCCTATAGCAAAGTACTCGTTATCTAGTTGATGTGAGTACACTCGACACTTAGTCTTTTACCCTTTTACCAATTTAATGTGTGCTGAATGCTTGGAGTACAAGACTAATTCAGCACCAAGATCTTTCCTCCAACCATCACACTAGGTCAATAGAAATAAGTACAATCTATTTTAAAGCTAAGGGTAGAGACCACCAAATCTGTGACGCCATGCCTAGGATCTATACCGCCCTCCCCAACCCTCGTTTAAAAGTATCCTTTGGGCTGGAACAGATATAAACATTTACCAAAGAATCTATGTTCAATTGCCAGCATCGACACTGGTAGCCCACACCACCTGGAATTTCCATCCCAAGGTGTCTGATGCTGTCATACAACTTCTGGGAACACTGAGCATGCATGAGCTACATAGATATCCAGGCCAAGAGCCATACACATGGAAAATAAAAGTTTTCTAATCTTAGCTGGGCATGACAGTGAATGCCTTTAATTCCAGCACTTAAGAGGCAAAGGCAGGCAGATTTCTGACTTTGAAGCTAGGCAGAGCTACAACAAGAAACCCTGTCTTCAAGACACCTCACCTAGTTTTAAGCGAAAGTCAGAGGTAACAGGATGAGTGGTGTAAGGCCACTCTGCTACACAAGACCCACCCCTCAAAAGGACACTAACAAAAGGGAAGGGATAGGGAGATTAATTATGATAAAGTGTAATGGTATCTATGTATGAAAATACCATAATGGAACCCATCACTTGGGACGCTAACTTAAAGCACAAAATATGAACTAAATAACAAATAGCTGGAAAAAAAAATCAAAGCAATTAAAATGTAAGTCATTGACTTTTGATAAGACCCAGGCTAACGGGCAGTACTTTATACTTACAGCATCTCTCTTCTTCTTCGATTTGCTATCATCAGATTCACTGTCAGATAAAGATTTCCTTTTTGTACCATCTTTTTCTTTACCAGCTTTTTGAGAATTAAGAAATGCTTCAATTAATTCTGGACAATCTAAATTTTCTTCTGGTTCCCAAGTATTATCAGCACTGTGTTCAGTTAAAGAAAACAAAAAGTTGCTTCAATTAAACATCGCCATTACCTGGACCTGTTTATAACTATCTGGGGGAAAAAAATCCGTATGACAATGGCTAATACTAATAATAGTAATAGAAAAGAATGCACTCCCCATTTCCTATGTTATTTTAAAATGTCTGTATTTCTCTTCATGATCACTTTCACATCCCTATGGGAGCAATCTACTGTTTTACCACCAAGGCAGTTTAATACTAGTATTTTTCTGCTCCATAAGCAACTCACTTTACGTAACCCTAGTTGCCTCAAACTTTGTATGTAACCCAGTTCTAATCCTCCTGTGTCCTACCAAGTATAAGAAGCACTTCTGTAACACTCAGTTTATCCCAAGGCCTTGTGCACGCCAGGCAAGCACTCTCCCAAATGAGCTACATACCAACCCCTGAGGTTTTTTTCCTTCCTTCCTAAAGGGGACAGATTCATATGTACTATATAGGCTGGCTATGAACTCTCTGTACTGGGATTTTAGGATTCTTAAAAATAGTGAGTCCTAATTCTTTAGATATTATATAAATAGGTTTGGGATCTCCAATGTTTTGGATATGAAGATGCCAAGACATTCTTAAATGTGAAATGATAGAAAGCAAGGGCTGGCAAAAACAAAAGCCAAATCTAGCCTACTGCATGGTTTGGAAAGCATCAGAACTATTTTTTTCTAAAGATACAGACTCTCTGGGCTGGAGATAGTGGCCCAGACATTTAGAACACTGACTGTTCTTCCAGAGGTCCAGAGTTCAATTCCCAGCAACAACATGGTGATTCACAACAATCTGGAACGGGATCTGATGCCCTGAAGAAAGCCACAGCGTACACATATACATTTAAAAAGAAAAAAAAAATGGATGTCTCATGTTCCACAGTGCTGGAATTCCTGTGTTGTACCATCATGCCCAGGTCAAATTTTTTCCTATTTTTTTAAAAAAATTTACACAACATTTTGCCTGCATGCCAGGAGAGTCCACCAGATCTTGTTATAGATGGCTATGAGTCACCATGTGGTTGCTGGGAATTGAACTCAAATTGACCACTGGAAAAGCAGACAATGCTCTTAACCTCTGAGTCATCTCTCCAGCCCCTCAAATTTAAAAAAAAAAAAAAAAAAATCCAGGGCTCATAGGTCTTGTTATTACAGAGGACCAGGGCTTACGGGATTTCCAGCACCTACACAGTGGCTCAAAACTGCCTGTTGCTGTTACTAGCTGTAACAGCCATACATCATCTACTGCTGCCTTTACGCTTCTCATGCCTCAAATCTAGTGTTATTTGCAGTATTATCTTCTATATATTATACTGCAAATGCTAGGTTCTTGATCATAGATATTCAACACAGTATGCTTAATACAACATTAAAATGCTTTAGTGAAAGAACACATTAAGAGTAGGAAAAGATGGGTCAGGAGGTGAGAGATAAAAGAGAAGGAGTATCCATTACAACACGCTTTGTTTAAAAATGTCATAATGGCATTTGGTTCTTTGCATTCTACCTTAATAATTACACCTTAATGAACTTTAATTTTCTAAGTTTGCCTGTCTATAGAAAAAACCTTAAAATGCTAATTTTCAACTGTTGCTAAAACCTTACCTCTTTTTAATTTTTTATGTGTATGATTTTTTGCATGTAAGCATACATGTGCATCACATGTGTGCCTGGTACTTCACAAGGTCAGAAGGTGGTACCCTGGAACTTGAGCTACAGGTGATTCTGAACCACCATGCAGGCGCTGGGAATCAAACCCTGGTCCTTTGTAAGATTGAGTGTTCTTAACCACCGTGTCATCTCTCCAGACCTCCCCAAAACCTTAAATAAACCTCAAACAAATCAAACTGGTTCACTATTTAAGCTGAGAGTGAAAATTAATGCTCTTCTAAGTACCATTAAAGGCACTGACTTAAGGACCAAGGATGCAGGTGGTAGAGAGTACTGGTTGAGCATGCACCAAAACCCTGGGTTCAATTCTTAGGTTCAAGGAACACATTTGTGACCAGACATAACAGAGTTAAAGGCTCTAAGTCCAAGGCCAGTTTGGTATTCATGGGACACTATCACAACACAACAAACAATAAGTAAATGCATAAATGAGGCACAGTGACAAGTATAATCCCAGCACTTGGGAGAACAGACACGAGTCCAAGGCTAGTCTGTGCTACAGGAAACATCCTGGCTTAAAACAACAAGGCCGTAAGGAATGAAGGCTGAGGTCTCTTACTCTGTGAACCCCTTCCACTTCAGGAAGTACTCCACCTTCCCATTCACTACTCGACGGTCCAGTACTTTCTCTACCACAAATTCTTCAGGCTCTGCCTCTTCAACTTTTTTACTCTTTCCATTTTGTTTCTTTCCCATTTTTTGCTAAAACAAAAGAGAAATTAAGAAAAATTTAACACTTGAGTACATTTTTAAGGCCAAATTGTTCATTCATCTGACACTTTTTTTTTTAGTTTTTAACCCTCTATCCCTTTAAACTTCTGTGATCCAGGGTAAGCACCTTCTAGAAAGTCAATAGACAATAAAACAAAAGCTCTGCTTCACTGATGTATACTTATAATCAAATACCCTTCACCAGTACAACAGAATTAAAAAACCAAAACAACGCAAAACCCAACCATCTGAGAAATAAAATAATCTTATCTTTCCCCAGTTTTATTCCCAGGATTCTACATGACCAAGTTTACCAGAATCACTACTCATTTTAATCACAACATAGTAACAAATAACTAGAAAACATTAGACAACATGAAGAATGGAGTAACTATTAGTAATTGTACTTTACACAAGAATGGCTTCTATAGGCTCATATATAGGTATGGTTGGTCCCCAGGTGGTAGACCTGTTTGAGGATTCTGTAGCCTTGTTGGATGAGGTATGTTGGGGGGGATGGGGTGGTAGTGGGTGCTTAGAGGTTTCAAAAGTCAACGCTGTTTGCATTTAGCTCTGCCTTGTACTTGTGGATCAAACACAACCTCTCAGCTAGTGCTTCAAGTGTCATGCCAGGTGTCATCTCAGCAGGATGGCCATGGCCTTACCCTCTTGAACTGTAAATCTTAATAAACTCTCCTAGAAGTGGCCTTGGTCATGGGGTCTTATCACAGCAATAGGAAAGCAATTAACACTGAAACGTGATAGTTAAAAGCAAGCTAACAAATAACAAAACCCCAAGACAGGGTTACACATAGCCCAGGGTAGCCTCCAAATTTACTATGTAACCTAAGACGACCCCAAGTTCCCAATCCTCCAGAATCTATACCTCAAGTATAGATTTATAAGCGATAGGCGTGGTCCACCATACCCCACTAAATGATCGGTCTTTTTTTTTGTTTGTTTGTTTTGTTTTTTTTCCGAGATAGGGTTTCTCTGTGTAGCCCTGGCTGTCGTGGAACTCACTCTGTAGACCAGGCTGGCCTCGAACTCAGAAATCTGCCTGCCTCTGCCTCCCAAGTGCTGGGACTAAGACATGCACCACCACTGCCCGGCTATGATTGGTCTTAAGTGCAGCAAAGTAGACCTAAAACTGCAGCCCTAAGACATCCCTTTCCCAACATCAACTTAAAACTAAATCCCAAGGATAAAAATGAACTGCCATGTAAAATCAGAGTTTTAGTATCAACTATAGGTTCAACCATGGGGACTACAGATAAACTAAAAAGTATTAGATTGGCTTCCCCATTATTATCACATGTAGATAATTTTCCTGACTACTCAACAAAGCTAAAATATTGTCACTTTTACAGTCCAAAATGCGGGTTTATTTTCTCTGGTAGGAAATAAGTTACTTCCTTCTAAGGCTTGTTTACTTTGAAGAGGGGCATGAGGCGCACATTAGTAGCACTCAGGAAGTAGAAATATGTTTACTACCATGGGTTGAGGGCCAACCTGGGCTTTAGAGAAAAACCTTGTCCTACAAACCAAAAATGTCTTTTTTTATTTTAGTGGGGATGGATGGATTTGTTAAAGAAGTGTTTTTAAAACCTTGAGATGGTTAATTAGAAGTCTCATGAGATAACAAATAATCCAATATAGCATGCTCAAGCATTTCATCTCCAGAACAGTGATATACACCCCTTTAAAACTTTTGAGATAGTAGCCCAGTCTAGCCTTTAACTTGCTGTGATCTTCCTGAGCCAGTCTCTCCCAGTGCTAGAATTATAGGTATACACCTCCATGCATAACTACAGGCTACTTAAGAAAATGTAAAGGAATCATAAAAACAAAGCCTCCTCAGATGCCTAGACCCCCCATCTACCAAGTGAAGGATACAAGCGGGGGGGGGGGGAAATCAAGCAGCACCCCAAAACCAGGATACTTAAATCTATCAGCATCTAGGGCCATACCTACACTAAAAATAGCCTCCAGAGTTTACCAGATGATTCATGCTTTATCACTTAAGGCCTTAACCTGTCATCTAAGAGTGACCACACGGCCTTCCGATTACAGAATCTAGTCCACTCTGCAAAGTATTATGATGTAATAAGACCCTCTTGTTCATTTTGGTCAGACACTCAAGGATCAAAACCCATGTTTTGTTTTAGTTAAATGTTAATGCATACCTCCGTATGCTTGTGAGCAATGCATCATCATTAATGTAGCAATAACTGTAAATTTCACTCTTTTGACATGAATCTAGGAAGGCTTTTGGATGCAGCCCTTACTACCCAGTGTTTTAGAATCCAGGCTAGCCTCAAACTCACTGCAATCTGCTTGCTTCAGATTCTCCCAGGCTGGATCACATACACCTGCAGACTCATATTTTTTTTCATCCTTCCTTTTTTGGTTTCTCTGTGTAGCCCTGGACCTCGCAGTATAGATCTATCTACCAGCCTCTGTCTCTAGAGTACTGGGATTAAAGGTGTAGGCTACTATTGCCTGGCTGACCCAGTTTTATTTATTTATTTTAAATGTAACTTAACAAAAATAAATTTGCCTAACTTGCTAGAAATCCAAAGAAAACAAACACTGGATTTAGCATCACTCAGGAAATCTCTTAAATAGAATTGACTGAATAGTCCTTCGCTCCTAGGCAGTTTGTAATTCCTGCTCATGGCAACACGAGCTGTACCTAATTGACTATGTGCATTAATGAATGCTCAGGATCTCAGAACAGTACAGATTCAAGGGTAATCATGCCAACCAACAAGACCATATAGCGCTTCCCATGTGACGCTTGTCATGATTAAGTTCAGTAACATTATGGAGTAGTGGGCAGCACCTGTGTGGAAATCACAACACTGGTGGAATCTGTTTTTTCCTCTCCAGTTTTCCTTGGGCCCTGGAGATTGAGCCGTCTTATAACCCACAAACATGCATTTTTGCCTCAAAGCAAAAACATGCAGCAAAATCTGTACAACACTTAAAAACAACAACAACAAAACCCAAAAAAACAAGGCATTGTGATCCTCTTTAAGGAAAGCCTTATTTTAGCATAACGAACTTTTTTCTTTAGAGTGTTGGTAAATACTTGAACTTAAGTAGGCTGGCTTCTAACTCATGGCAATTCACCTACTTATGGGATTATAGGAACGCACAACCATGTCCAGCACGGGTCAATACCCCCCACCCACAGGCCCAGACAGGGGTTTTCTGTGTAGCTCGGCTATTCTGGAACTCCCACTGCAGACTGGGCTGGCCTCGAACTCAAAGAGATCCACCACCACAGCGTTTCTTAGTTGTAATTTTTAAAGGAAAAAAAAAAAAAAACCCTTCAATTAAGATTCTTATGTTCTAGGTTTTCACAAACTTACCAATGTAGTTTTATTGGAGGCCATTTTTTAAATTTAATCGGAGACTTGAAGAGCTATTGCAAGAAAAAAAAATGTAGGACAGTTAAATTTTCACGACACACAAAAGGCAACTACAAGTTTTGTGTGGATTTCATCTTGTAAATTTCGGGTAAAAATGAAGGAAAACAGTTCTGAGTTCCCGTGTTATTACTGTGTTACTAATAACCAGTATGTTAGTGCTTTAACCAAGTTAGTAAAAATAATCTTACTAGGAACACTGGTACCTCAGACAACTTTACTTTGTGAGAATTGTTACATTCCCAGTCCAGATATTGACAATTTCAGTGTTTGAGTGAAAGGAAATCTTGTTTCAAAACCAGTTACGATTATTCATCTTTTATCCGTAAATTACCATAGGATCTTTTCCCTTAGATTTCTGAATATTCCAAGGAGCTCGTATAATTCCATCCTTATTTTTTCGGAGGCCCTCTCTGTTCAATCACGATGTAAAAGAGACACATTAAGATGTCTCAGTCCTATTTCCTGCTCTTTTTTTTTCCCCCGGGGCGTGGGGGGGGGCGGTAATCACTCTCTATAGTCCAGTCTGGGCTCCAACTCCTGGCAATCCCCTGTATCAAGCCTCCGTGATAAGGATAAAAGAAATCCTCTCCTCCACGCCCGCTCCCCTTCGAGGAGGGCCCCTTCCCAGCTCCATCCCCGCTTCTGGAGTCCGTCTCCCACTCGAGAGCGCAGGCCTCGTGGTCAGCGCCTCCGCAGGGAGAAACAAAGACGGCGGCGGGGGCTCAAGGGCACTGCGCCACGGGCCCGCGCCTCCCCCACCCGGCCGCGGCCACGTAGCCGGGAGCGCGCCGAAGCCCGGGGCCGCAGGCCTCGCGGCTGCAGAGCCTACACCGCTCTCCCTGTGGGCCCGCGGCGAGTCTGGGGGAGGGGAGTCCCGCGCTTTGTCTGGAGTCTCGGCAGCTGTCATCCAGCTCCCACCCTCATGCACAATTGTACCATCTCTCCACGCAACGGCGCGGGGCCTCAGCAAGGCCCCAGCCAGCTTCCCGCAGCCCGCGGCCCACAGGGCACGCAGGCTCCCCCGCAAGCTCGGACACACAGAGCATCCTAACACAGACCACGCACAAGATAGAAAGCAAGCCACGAACTTCACCGCTCAGATGCTCAGGGCCGCGGATCCTGCAGAGTCTCCCGCCTGCGCGCTTCAGTTCAGCCACATCCGAGGGGAGGGGGCGCGGGCAGCTCGGTCGGGGGAGGGGGAGCACCGCCCACGCCCTGGCCGCGCGGGGCCCGCCGGGAACGCGTCCTGCGGGGGGCGGCGCACGCACCTCTCACCGTCCGCGGCGTGGCGCCCGGGGGTCTCCTGATGGGGGAAAGTCAGGCAGGCAGGACCGCGGAGGGTTCTCTGCGTCTCTAAGCGCGCCAAAGCTGGGCTCCGCCCACTTCCTCGCCCGGATCTTGAGGGCCGGAGAGATAAACAGCGGGGTTCTTTAAGCACCACCTCTCACGGGACGCGGGATCCCTAGGCTTTTGGCATCGGGGGTTGTGCTTGGACTACAAGTCCTTCTGAGAGGGACTGAGGGAGAAACCCTTTGGGACAGGTAGAAATATTTGTGTGGCTCGTGAACCGGAGACAGGATTGGCAAAGGCGCAGCTGCAGAGAGCACGCTTGGGTGGAGAAGGCCGCACTCCCTAGCTCCGGCCTAAGCCCCTCCCTTCGGCGTTATTTCAAACTGCGCGACCGTTTCTCTGCTCCCTACGCGGTGGTGGGGGCCGGACCTAGTTCCGGGCATAGTAACACGCTGAGCACGAGCCTTCCGCAATTCACTGAACTCAGTTGCGCAAGTGATGTAAAGCAGTCCCGCTATACCTAAAGGGGGAGGAGCACGTACTTGGCGTAAGGAAAGCGTAGTCCCTTCCCGCCATTGGCGGCGGTTAGGACGTTTACGTAACGGCCTGACGTAAGCGGAGACGCGTTAGTGGGGGGAAGGTTCTAGAAAAGCGGCGGTCTCGGCTCCAGCGGCAGAAGCAGCGGCGCCGGTCCCGAGTGCAGGTGCTCCGTGCGGCGCAGATTCTTGGCCATCGCCTGCTCTCACCACAGCGTCAGGACGAGTCCCGTGCGTGTCCGTCCGCGGAGGTCTTTCTCATCTCGCTCGGCTGCGGGAAATCGGGCTGAAGCGACTGAGTCCGCGATGGAGGTAACGGGTTTGAAATCAATGAGTTATTAGAAAGGGCATGGCGAGGCCGTAGGCTCCGCAGTGTAAACGGGCCACTCGCCTCCGTGGTCCGGCAGAGGGAATGCGGCCACTCGAGTGGCGGTTGGCCTTGGCGAGTTTCTGAGGGGTCGTTGTCGGGAGGCCCGATTGTCCGAACGCCTTCCCCGCCCTCAGCCGCCGGGCGCCATTTCCCTTAGCTGGGGTGGGGGATGGTACGTGCCCGCCGCGACATGGCTGACCGCTAAAGGAGCGCGGGAGCGGGCCATCGGTGTCTGTTCTCGATGTGCGCGGGCCTAGGTACTCGATTATGTTAGAGGCGCAACGTTTCTGGGGCTCCCGGCGCCCCGGAGCGAGTCTGCGAAGCTTCCCCTCCCCCCCCTCCCGGGAACCGGATTTGGCGTCCGCCATTTTCCCGTCTCCTTCCTCGCTGCGAATTTGCGTTGAACGTTCTTCGTTTACTAGTTTGGTTTCCGTTTTAACCACTGCGTAGACGTGTTTAGCCATTTTCCTTTCTTTTGGGATGTTTTCACGTCGTTTCGAGGTGGATTTAGTGTTTTGGACTTGCATCTTAAGAGTCCTGCGCACCTCGCCAAAGGCTCTGCCTTCCCCTCGACGAAATGGCGCCATTGCGTTCTGAAGCCACACAGAAGAGCGGGGTGGGGGTGGGGTGGCGGCGCTCCGCTAGGCTTTCTGGAACAGGCCGAGAGAACGTAGTACAGTCTAGGCCTGGACGGATTGCTGAAGGCAGCCTCGCTGCATCCAGTTAGTTTTATTTTTCCTAATACTTAATTAGGTTAAGATTACGAGTGCAGGGCTGAAGCCCTTGAAGTCAAAGTGGAAAACTCGGAGCGCTCATCTGGAAGCTAGTGAGGTTATGTTATCTTGAGTGGAGTGTTAGTTTTCTTTTATTGCGGGATACCTATATTGCTCTAAAATCCTTCTGTTTGAAATTATTCAAATTATGAGCATTTTTAAGGGAATCGTTAGGTTTGTTAGTAAAATACCTGTAGCACGTGGTGGTCACATTAAGGAAGTGAAGTAACTGACTTTCATAGTTAGTCTTTTTAAAGCATGCCTAGGCGAACAAAAGTTCATGTCCTTGCTATGTAAAAGCATAGTTCCGGGGTTACAGTGTATTTGAACATGGTCATTCTTATTTAATTTTTTTTTGTTGAAATCATGGTGGATCATTAAGTATAAGACTGTGAGTTGAAAAGGGGTGCCCTTGGTTATTTTCTTTGACTTTAAGCACGTTTATAAATAAAATAACCTTGTTTATAATCGATAGTGGACGTCTGGTAAGTTTGGGAAAACTTAAGAGGTAAGTAAAGAGCTTTTGCTTTTCGTTAGTGATGAAAAAAATAGGTGTGTTTAAGACTTGAAAATTAGATTTTTAAGCGAAGTCAATTTACTGACATTTAGTAGAGCTATCTTGAAACACCATTTGGAGTCCTGATTAAGGCTTTAGTAACTTATTTGACTACTTAACATTTTCTTCATTTCTATAGAAATTCAGAGCCTAAAAATTGTAGTTTACATTGGCTTTCTGAGCATATTTTGGAGAAACTTAAATTAAGGCTGAACAATGAAATAGGATTTTTTTGTAATTTTGCTTTTTCATTGTGCTATCATGATAAACCCTGGATAGCAGGACCTACTTTATGAACATCTTAGTAAACTTTTGTAACTTAGATATTGGTAAGCCAGTAATAAGTGCCTGACAAACCAGATTTAAGATAATGCAGCTGGAGTTTCAGCATTCATCATGGAGCTTGTTGCAGAGTTGCAGGATTTTTTTTTCCTCTTGAGATACTTAAAATTAACACCAGAGGGGGCAGTTTAAGGAAAAGCAAATATGCCACTTCTCAGAAACTGAATCTTGGAAGTGGTGAATTTGGGAACATTAGCAAGGGGCTTTTTTTTTTTAATTTAATAAGTAACAATTTATTCTGTGCTCCATTTGTAGAATTTAATGAATTTCAAAAGAATTCTTTAATACCCTTTTAATGACGGAAGCGTTGGGTATGGTTTTTCTGAATTTTTGAAGAAAATCTGATATGCTTAAGGAAATAATACATGAATTAAAAGGTAGATCAAGTATAAGTGACTTTGAGACTTGTATAGCTCAGCTCAGGCAATTTTTGGTGTAACACAACTAATATGCAGTTTAACATATGGTTTAAATTTGATGTAAGTTTTTTTTTTCCCCCCCAGAAAACTTTAGAAACTGTTCCTTTGGAGAGGAAAAAGGTACTCTACCAGCAGGTCACCTCATATTTAAGAATTTAATTTCCTGCATACAACAAGAAAATGTAAATAAAAATTGAAATGGTATTTCCCTTTGCAGAGAGAAAAGGAACAGTTCCGTAAGCTCTTTATTGGTGGCTTGAGCTTTGAAACCACAGAAGAAAGTTTAAGAAACTACTATGAGCAATGGGGAAAGCTCACGGACTGTGTGGTATGTTAAACTCTGCAAGTTTGGCATATATTTGGGGTGTGAATAGTATGGAATAAAATCAATTACTAAAAATACATTCTTATTTATATTGCTCCCTAATGCTGTGAAATTAAACTCTTATCTTTTTATTTAAAGGTTATGAGGGATCCTGCAAGCAAAAGATCAAGAGGATTTGGCTTTGTAACTTTTTCATCCATGGCTGAGGTGGATGCTGCCATGGCTGCAAGGCCTCATTCCATCGATGGCAGGGTAGTTGAGCCAAAGCGTGCTGTAGCAAGAGAGGTAAGGAAAACCCAAACACATCTCATTTCTTTTTGTATTGGCTTTTTGTACATAGTTTTCAAAGAACCCTCTCCCCCCCTTCAAAACTATTACATCTGGAGGAATTCATCCTAAGGTGGACATGTAAATTAGATGTAAGCAAGGTTTTTTTTCTATCAGGATAACTTTGTAATTATTGTAGGAATCTGGAAAACCAGGAGCCCATGTGACTGTGAAGAAGCTGTTTGTTGGTGGAATTAAGGAAGATACAGAGGAACACCACCTTAGAGATTACTTTGAAGAATATGGAAAAATTGACACTATTGAAATAATAACTGATAGGCAGTCTGGAAAGAAAAGAGGCTTTGGCTTTGTTACTTTTGATGACCATGATCCTGTGGATAAAATTGTCTGTAAGTGTCTAGGCTCATGAGGTGTGGTTTGTAGAAGATACTATTATTTACCCTGTAAAAATTGCTTATTGTTGGTATTGACAATTGTTTTTATTCCAGTGCAAAAATACCACACCATAAATGGTCACAATGCAGAAGTTAGAAAGGCATTGTCTAGACAAGAAATGCAGGAAGTCCAAAGTTCTAGGAGTGGAAGAGGAGGTAACATTTTATTTATATATGTATATATGATTATTTGTATTGAGTTCTTGCTAATAATCAGAATATAATGTTCTAGGAAACTTTGGTTTTGGGGATTCTCGTGGTGGCGGTGGCAATTTTGGACCAGGACCAGGAAGCAACTTTAGGGGGGGATCTGGTAAGTTTGTTTCAAGAGTTTTTGAAGGGTGTGATATGTTGTTGAATAAAATGTCTTCAGTGAGATAAACTCAAAGAATTTTGCAGTTAGTCTGTAGTATAGTATAGAGGAAGAAAGGCCCTGTGCTCAGACGGGGTTGCCATCCAACCTCCGTGTAGCGTTCTCATACTTTGTCAACACACAAGATTAGATTTTTTTTTTTTAAAGCAGTTCTAAATTGCTGGGTTTGTTAGCATAGACCTGAGAGCTCAGCATTCTGGAGACGGATGAGGATATGGGATATAATAAGGCAAACAATTTGGAAAAAAGAACCAAAAAACTAGCAGGGTCTCCTGAAGCTGCACAGGAATTAGCTAGGTGTACATACATCTGAAATTGTGAGCTGAATATAGATTACACATAATGAGCAAATAGTGTCTAGAAATGAATTTAGCCTAAGGATGAATTCTAGAACCTGAAAACTGGACAAGATACCCGTAATGTCAGTAATTAGTAACAAGAGACAGTATGATTAAAGGTAAAGGTCACACATATATGCGCAATGAATTTAAGGTGAGCTAAGGCTATAAGCCCCTGTCTAAAATTCAGAAGTGTTTTTAGGTTTAGTTTATATGAATGACTGTGGTCCAGTATGATAAAACATTGGTGTTGTGTATTATATTCACTTTAAGGAAAAAAAGATTTAAGTAATGCTTTCCGATAGGTCCAAATCTAGTTTTAGTAAAAATATGTTGCCTTGGTAGTAAAGTTGAGTTAATATGCTTTGATTTCCCCATTCCCCCAACAAATAAACTAGTGAGATTTTTAGTCATTCTTTCTGGGATACAAATGTGGAAAAAATTTAAGTGTGGTTTTACTACTTTCTATAAACAGATGGATACGGAAGTGGACGTGGATTTGGGGATGGCTACAATGGGTATGGAGGAGGACCTGGAGGTTAGTTTTAATTGATTTTGATTATGTATCTTAATATGATTAATAACATTGTGTTTGGCTAAAATTTAGTATATCACTTGTTTTGCCTATCACAGTGGTTACTTGGCTTTGAAAGATGCATTTTGAGTTTTATAACTAAACAAACTTGCCTTATACCTATTACTGTACAGTGTGAAATTGTGAGTTAAAATGAGTTTCTATTTCATAATTTTTTTAGGTGAGTTCTGTGCATTGTAGAAAAGCTAGAATATTGGAAGTCAGTGTGCTATGGATAATGTTATTAATACTGGGGGTGGGGCACTCTATAGTACTGGGTTTCATGTATACCAGACTGGCCTCTCAAATTGCAGGTCTGTCTGCCAGAGTTCTGGTCAGTATGCTGCCCTCATATTTCTTCCTCAAAACTGCAAAGCATATTAATTTGAAGCACTTAACTGATTCAAAGGAGAGTTGTGGGATTAAAGGTTGTTCTAAGTTGCTTTCTGTGCTTGCCCAAGGATAGGTATTTGTTTTGTCTTTGAGTCTATTCTAAAATAGACTTTATGTAACAAATCTTACATTAATGTGTTTTGAAAAACCAGAAATGAGTGTGATAAAGACAATTCAAATGGAATTGAAAAATTTAAGCAATTACTTAAAGGCTTATTTTATAATAGGTGGCAATTTTGGAGGTAGCCCTGGTTATGGAGGAGGAAGAGGAGGATATGGTGGTGGAGGACCTGGATATGGCAACCAGGGTGGGGGCTACGGAGGTGGTTATGACAACTATGGAGGAGGTAATAAATTCATCTACAACCTTTATGTTGGAATATGGATTAGAGTTAATGACATTTATTTTATTGTCGATTAGATGCTTTAAATTGTAGGAATGTAGATAGGTATTGTGACCTTTTATGTTTTGGAGAAAATTTGTCTTAATTAAACATTAGTTTGGCTTCAATTCAGTGCTTGTATTGTTGAGAAGTTAGCTGGTATTCCATTTCTTTTACAGGAAATTATGGAAGTGGAAATTATAATGATTTTGGAAATTATAACCAGCAACCTTCTAGCTATGGTCCAATGAAGAGTGGAAACTTTGGTGGTAGCAGGAACATGGGAGGACCATATGGTGGAGGTAATTTACTTAAAACACTTGTGGGTGATTGGGGAGTAATGGAAGTCCAAACAGTTCTGCATCTTAGGGAGAGAAAATCTAATAGATGTTAAGGAGTGTATGTATTCTCAGATAAATATTAGGTGATTTATTTTTGTTGGTAAAATGGGTTGAAGGGGACATTGTTTTAGACAGGGTCTCTATATAGTCTAGGTTTTTCTACCAAGTCCAATTTGGTGATTAACTCTTGGGTTTAAGTAACAATCATTACTCCCAGTGATCCTGACAATAAAGAAATGGAGGCAGAAAGATCATGTTTTCAGTCTAACCTGTCCTTCACAGACTTTGAAACCATGTCTCAAATATAATGCTGTCACTTAGCTTCGTGAAGTTTTTTTTTTTTTAAACAATTTTTTAAGACTGGGTCCAACGTAATTTTTAAGCTGCTTGAATTTGAAAGTAATAGACTTATAAAGATGGTGTCACACTTCACATGCCTTTAGTCCCAGCACCCACAAAGATTAGGATCAATGTACATTGTAGGGCAGCTGGGTCTGTGTAAATAGTCACAAGACTGAGAAAGAACTTAGTTTCCAAGATAAAAAGACATAGATACAATCCTTCAGATCTATATATGTTCTAAGTGTGCTTTCTTGTTTCAATCATTGTAGGGAACTATGGTCCTGGAGGAAGTGGAGGAAGTGGGGGCTATGGTGGAAGGAGCAGATATTGAGCTTCTTCCTACTTAACCATGGGTAAGTAGTTTTTGAGTTTTATAATTATTATCTTGGGAGAATTAGCTGCAGGAATAAAAAAGCATTTTAGGATCATGTTATCTTTCCTTAAAATCTGGGTAGATGGATAATTTCATAACCTATTTTTTTTTTACTCTTTACTTCTGTTGAAACAGGCTTCACTGTATAAATAGGAGAGGATGAGAGCCCAGAGGTAACAGAACAGCTTCAGGTTATCGAAATAACAATGTTAAGGAAACTCTTATCTCAGTCATGCATAAATATGCAGTGATATGGCAGAAGACACCAGAGCAGATGCAGAGAGCCATTTTGTGAATGGATTGGATTATTTAATAACATTACCTTACTGTGGAGGAAGGATTGTAAAAAAATGCCTTTGAGACAGTTTCTTAGCTTTTTAATTGTTGTTTCTTTCTAGTGGTCTTTGTAAGAGTGTAGAAGCATTCCTTCTTTGATAATGTTAAATTTGTAAGTTTCAGGTGACATGTGAAACCTTTTTTAAGATTTTTCTCAAAAGTTTTGAAAAGCTATTAGCCAGGATCATGGTGTAATAAGATATAACGTTTTTCCTTTAAAAATTTAAGTGCGTGTGTAGAGTTAAGAAGCTGTTGTACATTTATGATTTAATAAAATAATTCTAAAGGAAATTGTGTAATTATAGACTTTTTATTTTAAATAAGTTAAGGAGTGGAGTGGGTAGTATAATTAAGGTCCATTGAAAAGCTGTTGTTGTATTTGTGTAAGATAAAAATGCTGGTCAGATTTAAGTGTGTTGTCTGAAATTCATCAGGAATAAATTACCTAGTTAACTTAAGGGATATCTCTGCAAGGAGAAACACCTTTTTAGATCTTTTAGATGCTGCTTCTTCAATGCAAGGAAAGGAAATAACCCCAGCGAGGTACTCTTCAGGGACACAGGTCTAGTACAAGAGAACTCTTGACGACTAATCTCAGCCAGTCTTAAAAAAACTGTGCTGTATCTACAAAGCTTTAACTACCATAGTTGATAAGGATGCCAACGAAAGCTGAGGGTGTAGAGCAAAGTAGTTCTAAGCTTCAGTTAAACTTCTTTAGGTAAGAACTTATTTACTTTTTCTTTCTTAATTTTCCTCCCTTAAAAGATAAACTAATAAACTCTTCAATGGTCTTTTCAGTATAGTTCTTATGTAGTTTAACATAGCTTATAAATTGAGTTTAACAATAAACTCAAGAAGATAATTTTATAAACCCTGTTTTCCAATCTGTCATTTACTTAAATTATTTTGGTTGTTTTCCCTTTTTTTCCTTCTTTCTCACCCCCTCCCTTTCCATGAAGATTCAGGTGCTTAACATATCATTTTTTTCCCTGCTGGAATTTTAGCATTGATATGAACCATGGACAAGTATATTCTGCTGCCACAAAGACTGTAAAGTGCTTCATTTCAACAGCTGAGGCAAGCCAAGTGATCATTAATAAAGCTTTTCTTGCTTCCTTCAGTGGTGTTGGTAGTAAAATGGTAGGTAAAAGTTAGGCTGCAAGTTCAATAAATGAGATTTACCTATCATTCCACCCTTGTGTATTCATTCACCTATCCTGGTTCAAGCAGCTTGAGTCAACTAGGCATTTAAAGGCATTGTGTTTATTACATTTGGTTACAACTGTACATGCTTATCAGGGATGAGTCTTGACAGGTTAAGGAGTGTTTTCTACAATAGAAGTTTCTGTGCAACAGCAGCAGCAAAACCCTTTATGTACCCTGTACTAAATAATTTGGGTTAAAATGTAATTTTTGCCCATTGTCCTGCCTTAAAATGCTATAGGTTGGCTATTGAAATTTCCTAAAATCGGCCCTCTGATTTCTAGGCTTTATTGCCTTTTCTGAGATGTGATATTCAGAGTTTATTTCACACATCAGTGAGTCTGCTTTAATCCTAAAACCACCACTGAAGTTACTTAGGTTCTTTGGACAAACATGATAAACTTCTTCAGATACTTTTTTTTTCCTTTGGCAGGAAGGTGTCTTGCTGCAGGTAACTAATGAAGAAGTGGTCAACCACAGAATCTTCAAGAAATAAGAAATTCTGTACCATCTGAAAGTAGTTCTTGTTGGTGCCTTCGTTTAAGAAGCACTTTTAAGATAAAAGGGAATGTTCTGATTAAAAATTTAGTACAGGTTCTTAATAAAATTACAAAAAATGAGTGCTGATTGTAAAGGGTAACATCAAATTAGCAAAGGATAATGTATTATGTTTTGGATTAGGATTTGTGAGTAGACAGAAAAGCTCTATTTTAAATACAAGTTTTATAAAATAAATACTTTTGTATCCAAATTACTTGGTGTAATGCTTACACATAAGTGTGAATCTTGTTCTATCGACATAAGTTGTCTACAAGATCGCCACTATGAATATTAATTAGATTAGTTTTACAGAGAACACATTTACAGTTTTCATTCAATACTAAAAGGAGAAAAGAGTTAAATGGCATCATTTACTGTCTAATAAAATAAACCTTACTCTGAATTATGCACTGTTACAACTTGGTATTGAACATAAATGGTGGCATTTTGAAACCATGGGTTTTATTTAACTAGGTAGTGTTTCTGTTAATCAGGCTTTGCAGAAGCACCAAAGAGTCAAAATGAGGTTAATTCCATTTGTGAAGAATAGCAGTTTAAACTTGGTATTATGGTTTAAGAGTAATGGGAAAATTGATTTAAGACAACCAGAGTAAGCAACTAATAACATCATTTGCTTATGACAGACAATAAGGCAATATATACAGGTGAGTCAATGGCTAATGTGAGCTCTTACCAATCTAGTGCACTAATATATATGCTATGATGCATGCCTTCAATCCCAACACTTGGGGGAAGTTGAGATCCCTGGCCACTTTCTAGATAAAGCTGCATGGTGACAGTGTCTTGTTCACATACCCACCTTAAGAATTTGGTTTTGGAGCAAAATGAAGTCTACATAACAGTTTTTAAAGTCACTGAAACAATGAAATTGAGGCAGTGCCATAAAGGAAAATGCCATGGCTCAGGGAAGGTATACTATGCTGCTTTAAAAGGAAATTCAGGAGGGATAACTGGGGGTGTCTTAACATTAACTTTATAATCAGAATAAACTGCACACAGCTTTTGCATACCTCAGAGCTGGATCGAGTTGACCTGTTATTGGGAACTTCAACTTGGGTATCTTGGAACAGTTACGGTAGCTCTAATTAAACTGAAGGTGGAAGGGCTAACATACATGCCTTCCACCTTCAGCAATCTCTGCATTTGGTACCTGTTGAGCTCTCACTGGAAACAAAGGGTTTCTATTATGAAAGCTTTCACAAACCCCGGAAGCAATCTTTTATGTGGCAAGTGGTATTGTCCCAGAGTACTAATAAGTGGGTATTGCAGGAAGATACATCAAACATTGCCTTGTGCTCAACTGAGCATAGTAAGGCTTCAGAGCAAAATGGTGTGGAACTTTGGGGACCATGAATCTCATGACAAGGTTTCCTAAAAGGGCTTAAGTCTGGAGGTCAAGTTCAATGAGTGTGCCTTTAAGGGAAGGTGTCCAAATGGTCTTGTGTATAGAAAGATACTAGCTCTTTGACAAAATGGAAGTTTTCACCAGATGGCCATCATTCAAGAAAATTAGTACCGTGTATGTGAAATGCAGAGAATCAAGCTATGTCCTTAGCAGCAGCTGGTGAACATAACAGTTGTATTCTCCATTCCAATTGTTAGTGTATCTGGCCACCAGAGTGCTAGGAGCATCCTTGTTCTATCACCTTTGGGTTTATAAAGGTTATAGGGGATGTAGAGATGGCTCGGGTTAAGAGCACTTCTCTTCCAGGAGTTCGCTTACCAGCAACCACATGGTGGATCTATAATGGAATCTGATGTTTGAAGACAGCTACAGTGTATACATGGTCTATTTATACACTAGATGTGAATTGTGCATTGGCTCATACATCCCATATTCAATGTTTGTAGAAAACGCCGTAAAGCTCAGTTCAATTGTTGACCTTTAGGAAAAATAATTGACTCACAGCAATGGGTGACCATGGGACAAGACATTGACTGACTACAGGTTAGTTATTTGGATGTTAGTTGTGCAATAAAAAATCTTGCCTAAAATTGATGACAGGTCAACTATAAAATGTAACTTGTTATAGTGGTCCATATTATTACAGATTATTTGTGGTTCCTGTACAGTTGTGTGTTTTTTTTTAACTTCCTTTAAATACCAGTTTTAAAATGGCAGGCCATCACAGGCTAATGCAGCTGCTGTAAATTTTATATGGATGTGACATGTAATGGTATTGTAATAGTATGGGTACTTTAGTTTGAAGCTTGTCAATGATGAACCTTGCATATTATAACAACTGAGTGGATTTTTAAATATATAAATAAGGCAAGTAGTCTTTGGACTTGTTGGAATAATATTTTAAGTTCAAATACAAAGCTTTTCACCCAAGTTAAGTATTAAAAAACAGCCTTCAGAAAACACTTTCAATTTTAGGCCATAAAGTCTCAACCTTCAGGTGACCGACCACCTTATTACAAGGTGGCTGTAGTTCTTGGAGATTACTTCACATCGATATTTATGTATCATGCAGGAATGTGTGGATTCTCCCAACTTCACAGAGGCATAGTCTTGATTCCTAAACATCAGAATTAACTGGTTCAAGTAGAAGTACCTTTAAAATCTTAAGATAGTTTGAACAGTTTGTGATGCTGGTCACTGGAGCTATTCAGTTTCTTCTCTCTTTGGGGCTTCCTTTTTGTGGTCTGATGAGACCATTTCTTTGGGTACAATCAAAAGAGTTCCATCATGGCTGTACTGAAGTGCATAGTGGCTTGGATTGACAGGCCTACCTTGGTCATCTCTTAACCTATTAAAAACATCATGGTAAAGGTCATGTAGCTTCTGTCTCATCATGTCAATAGCTTTGTTACATTGAGTTTTCTCATTTTTAAGGGCTTCTTTCTTGGCTTGCAAGTTAAAAATATCATCTTCTAGATTTAAAATGATGTCTAGTTTACGTTTACGGCAGTTCTGTGCAGCAACTTTGTTTTTTCCTCTTCGCCTGATATCACGGATGAGAGAAACTTGTAAGTCTGTCAGGTAGTGTCTGCTTAACATGCTGTTGAAAGAGTCAACAGGCATGCGGACAATTTCATCTACAGAAAAGGGAATGTGCAGAGCTTTAGCACGCTGTTCATCACGGCTCAAGTTTCTATTTGGGTTATCAAGGCACCCACTGATTTTCTTTGACTTCCCAAACCATGTAAAAGAATCAGATGTGGGCTCTGGTACACCTGACTGTAAGTGGTAAGTGTGGTCATGAAATACTTGCTGACATTCAAGAGACCCATGAAAGCCAACTATAGTCCTATGGTCCATGTGACAATGTTTATGGGGTTCGGGGTAGCAGCCTCCTACAGCACCTAAATCATGACAAAGAGACTGTAGGTCACTGTTGTAACCTATGGTCCCATTATAAATACAGTAAGAATTAGAGTTGGTGAGAGAGGTGCTATTGCAACTTGAATTTAATGAGAGACCAGAATCTGGTTCTTCAAAAAGTTGAGAAACTTCTAGTGGACTGAAACCTGTGGCCAATGACATTAGGTTTATTCCATCAAATATATTTGAATCCAGGTCATAGAGGAGATCTTGGGTTGTTAGGTTCCTCATTTGATTGTCAACAGGTGGAAGAGACATTGCAGGAGTGGCTTGCTCAGGGTTGGTATGAGAATTTAACTGCAGAAATGGTTCTTGTGCCTCTGCAGACCTTGCTGATGGATCTCTTCTAAATGTGTTGTTGGGGCACAACAACATGGCTTCATGAAGATTGACATCATGGCTTATAGCTTGGCTCAAATTTATGTTCTGTGCTGAGGAATTCACACTTTCACAGACACTGCTCAAAAAAGGTGTAATGTCTTCCACTGAGATGCCCTGAAGAACAAAAACACTGTCAAAGGGAGTTACATTATCTAATATATAATCTCACATTACTTTTGTCAAACTTTCCAATATGGATTCATTATTGACTGAACAATTATCTGTTTGAGATATAATATGTGGTCTCAGAATATGCTGATGAACCTGGGGGTAAAGGGTTTTAAGTTGGGGAATTGAGCTTATTTCAATCATTAAGCATTGTAACATTTAGAGCTCTTAGTCAAAGCATTTGGAGCTAACATCCACATTGTGAAGGGTCAAGGGTAAGCTAATGAGCAGTCCTTATTAGTCTGGCTGGGGCAGGGGGTGTTAAGAGACTGTGCTACAAGGAAAACAAAGTTAACAGTATGGTCTGACAAAATGGCATACATTTTAATTTCTCCAAAGTGGTGATTTCTATGAAAATTAAGCCTTTTGTATTTTAAAATGTACTTGGCAAATTGCTGTGTCTTCCAAGTGGGGGAATCCTTAGTTCACAGAGGTCTGTCAATTCAGGTTTTTTACTGGGGGTGGGGTGGGATGGGTGTTAAATACAAGTCAAGGTTCCTTTTACCTCCAGAGTGTGTTCAGGCTGTGATGAAAGTAGTTGGAATAAATCTTCCAGAGAGAAAGATGTATCTGACCAATGTAGATGGCTCTGTATATGAACAGAAAATGTTTCAGAAAAAACACTGAAATCTTAGTTTTAGGCTTTTTCTCTCTGCTTTTTTTCTGGTTTTTCGAGACAGGGTTTTTCTGTATAGCCCTGACTGTCCTGCAACTCACTCTATAGACTAGGCTGGCCTCAAACTCAGAAATCCGCCTACCTCTGCCTCCCAAGTGCTGGGATTACAGGCATGTGCCACCACTGCTCGGCTTGCTTTGTCCTTTTTGAGAAGGGCAGATAACCAAAGCAAGCCTGGTCTGAAATTTATGGCAATCCTACCTCAGCCTTTCACGTGCTGGGAAATCTGGAATGCACCACCACATTTGGCTCAAATTTGTGCCTTTTATAAGAGGTTTGGTTTTTGGTGGCATTTTTTTTTTTTTCTAGTTTTTTGAAATAGGTTCTCTGTGTAACAGTCCTGGCTGTTTTGGAACTCAGTAGGCTGGCCAGGAACTTAGAGATCTGCCTTTCCCAGTGCTGGGATTAAAAAGATGTGCTTCCCCACCACCTGGTTTGAGAGTTCATTTTTGCTGAGAGAGCTTTTGTATGAATCCTAAGGATCACTATGAACTCATTTTGACTATATATCTTAAGGATTCTGATTTCCAATAGACTAATACATCTGTTTCCTATTTATTAGTATTTTAGGTGGGAAGCTTATATCTCCCTGGACATGGATATCTCTATTATCTGTCTTGAAACCTGGTTCCATACCTTTTGATTTTAGTCCTCAATTAAATTGTGACCTTAAATTCATTTTTGTATCACTATTTTAAGATATTCAGTAAGGATAGAAAGGCAGTAAAGTCCTCTCAGCCCAAGTCTGACAATCTGAGTTCAGTCCCTAGAAGCCATCCCAAAGCCACTACAAAGACTAGGTATGGGATACAGGTTTATAATCCTAGCAAATGGGAAGTGCAATCAGGAGGATCAGAAGGTTAAGGTTATCTTTGACTACATAGTGAATGAGGCCAGTCTGGGCTATCTGAGACTGTCTGCAGGGAAGAAAAAGTTGCAAACTTTGTAGTTCCTTGGTGGTTTAATGTCTAGGATTTTTAAAAAAAAAAAAATAATGGACATCTGAGTTGTTTCTACAAACACTGAAAGTATACTTTCAGTTCATTTTATATTGTTGGGAAATGTGAAGCTGGAGTTTTAAAATTCCTTTTTCTAAACTTAAAAATAGTTCCATTTTAGATTGAGATGTTAAAAATGTGGAGAGGAGACATTTAATGGAGCCATCTTTTAATATGTGTAAGTATCTCAAGTTTTATTTTACTTAAATGAGAAGAGCTAGTCTTCAGGTCACTTAATCTACACAGGTGTGCATATTACCTGCTTGTACTCTGAGCCCAGACCACATTCCTTTTATAAAGAGCCTGGAAAACTGACCTACTGATCTGACTCCTTTGTTTCCCAGTTAAGAAGTACACTAAAGCTGGGCAGTGGTGGTGCGAAACTGCAGACAGTGCTGGAGAAATGGCTCAGCAGTTAACAGTACTGGCTTCTTTTGCAGAGGTCCCAGGTTGGAGTCCCAGCCTGCATTTGATGGCTTTAAAATTTAGTTCCAGGGGCTATGATGCCTTCTTATGACCTCCATAGGCATCAGGCATGTATGTACATGGTGCAGACATATAGGCAGGCAAAACACCCATATTTATTTTGTTCTAAAACCAGAGCTTTAATTTTAAGAAAGCCAGGCTGGAGAGATGGTTCAGCAGTTAAGAGCACTGGCCGCTCTTGTGGCGGTCCAGAGTTCAATTCCCAACAGCTACATGGTGGCTCACAATCTATAGTAATCTATCTGATGTCCTCTTCTTTTTTTTTTTTTTTTTTTTTTTTTTTTGATATATTTTATATTTACAATTCATTTTCCCTTTTTCTGGTTCCCTACCCCCAAGGGTCCCACATGCCCTTTTCCCTCCCCCTGCTCCCTCATCCACCCCTCCCACCTCACTGTTCTTGTACTCCCCCACAATGATGCTTTGGTCCATTCTAGCACCAGTGTCCACTCCTTCTTGTCAGACATCACTTGGTATGTGATTTATGATGTCCTCTTCTATCTGATGCTCTCTTCTGGCATGCAGCCATACATGCAAACAGAGCCCTCATATGCATAAACACATTAAACATTGTTGCTGGGCAGTGTTGGCCCACGCCTTTAATCCCAGCACTTGGGAGGCAGAGGCAGGTGGATTTCTGAGTTTGAGGCCAGCCTGGTTTACAGAGTGCGTTCCAGGACAGCCAGGGCTATGGGGGCGTGGGGGTGGGGGGAGCCAGGGCTAGTCTGAGGAATATTGCTACTATGGAGGCTGAAATGGGTCACAATTCACAACCTCGCAAGTTTGAGACTAGATTAATACGCAACACAGCTTATAACAGTTCTCAAGGAGAACAAGGGGTACAATTTGTATGTAGTACGTAGTGATTCAGGCCAAGGGCAGGAGCCTGGTAAGGCATGTCAAGGAATGACAGCACAAGCCTATAATCCCAGCACTTAGCAGGTGGAGGTACGAGGGTCAGGAATTTAAGATCTGTTTTGGACAGTTTGGGCTATGTAAGACCAAGAAGTACCTGCTCTGCTTTGGGTGTTTACTATGTTTCTACATATTAAAGTTTGGTCCAAACTGCTGTTTTCTTACACTGTAGCTCCCTACTTTATTTAACGAGTCTACCATGTCTAACAGAGAGTTAGGACAAGTAATTCAAAGAAAACGTCTTTCCCGGGAAAGCCAATGAGGGAGTAAAGATAAAGACACCGACACGCAAGGGGAAATCGGAATGGAGAATTCCATATCAAGTACAGAAGAGCAGAAACCATTTTGTTAGGTGACTGAGGCACTATGGAAAGAGGACTGACTTATTTTGACAATTTGACATGGGGTCTTGCTAGGTTGCC
The DNA here is from genome assembly GCA_964023405.1 of Apodemus agrarius. Classification (NCBI taxonomy): domain Eukaryota; kingdom Metazoa; phylum Chordata; class Mammalia; order Rodentia; family Muridae; genus Apodemus; species Apodemus agrarius. The sequence continues at coordinate 77,693,951 of OZ030006.1, read as the reverse complement.
CAGCCTGCCTGTGAGCTTTCAGTCATGCCTCCAGTTTGCAAGCCCCTGGGAGTACAGGCTGTATCATGGCTTCTCAACTTTTAGAGTGAGGGTTAAAGTTGGAGAGGTTAGGGAGCAAAGGTCGGGTGTGTTCTTCCTTTCAAAATGAGGCCAAAAAAGGCCCGAAGAACTTTTATAAACACTTGCAAAAAGCAAGTGCCCAGAGCCGTGTGTTAGACAGCCATTAAATGGTTAGATGATCACCTGGAAAGGGGAGGGCATGCTACTGGTCATTCAGACCCCCACTTTTTTTTTTTTTTTTTTAAAGACAGGGTTTCTCTATGTAGCCCTGGCTGTCCTGGAACTCAGAAAACTGCCTGCCTCTGCCTCCCAAGTGCTGGGATTACAGGCGTGCGTCACCACCGCCTGGCTGACATTCAGACCTTAAAATGACCATCAAGGGCAAAGGCCAAGTGCCCTAGCTTTGGAGGGAATAGGTCCCCAGAGAGCCAACCAAATAAAAATGCCCATAAATATGGACCAGTTGCCTATAAATATTCAACAGTTTTAAATACATCCCACCAGTAAGTGAACACTCTACCTGCTGTATGCGAGCAGCCAGATGTTTCCTTCCAAGCTCTATCCTTTGTCTCCTCCAGTGGAGGAGGGGGGGGCAGCCTAACCACAGGGAGGACAATCTGAGGGTGGTTTGAAAGTCTGAGGATGCAGCAGAAAAGGAAAAGGAGGAGGAAGAAGAGGAAAAGGAGACAGGGGTGTTTAAATTTGTTCTTAAGAGCTGCTACACTACCAGGACCTGAAAATGTTTTTGTTCTTTTGTCTTTGGTGGTGCTGAGGATTGAACTAGGGGCTCCTGGTGTTGGGCAATTGTCAAACTACTGGCCTGTATCCCCGTCTAACCAGTCTCTAGAAGCCATGGCCTTGACCTAGGTTTCATCTTGGTATAAGAACAGTGGGTTCCTAGAACATCAGGCTGAAGTGGGGCAAGAGTGGTGGGCAAGTAAAGAAAGCAGATCTTCTGATATTCCTGCAAAACAAAAACTGCTGCAAAGAAACTCTGAAGACTGATTCTAACTCCAGTATCGTAGAGCGACTGGAACGGTCAGGTCCACAGACTAGTCATCTTCCTTATCTTGGGCTCCTTTTAGCTCTCCCAACAGCCATTGCTTGCCCACCTGTGTCAAAACTCACCTTCGGTGACTAACAAGACCTTTGAGAGCTAGTAAATTAGCAGACCACTAGCTTCCACCAACCGAAAAGCCCAGAGAGCATCTGGGTGGACCTATAGAAAAGCTCGCCCTGGCCGGGCAGTGGTGGCACACGCCTTTAATCCCAGCACTTGGGAGGCAGAGGCAGGCGGACTTCTGAGTTCGAGGCCAGCCTGGTCTACAGAGTGAGTTCCAGGACAGCCAGGGCTACACAGAGAAACCCTGTCTCGAAAAAACAAAAAACAAAACAAACCAAAAAAAGCTCTCACTGCCTCTCTGATGTACCCACAAAAGTATTTTGAACTTATATATATATATAAAACCTTCATGAAACTGCTTCCATGTTGGAACATGGAATTAGGGGTAACCTAAAGTCTGTCATGGCCTAAATTCTGGGCCATGGACGCTCAAAAGTGACTCTAGAATAAAGTGTCCCTTACTCCCTTTAAGATGAGAGCTGTGTTCTTTTTCCATCAACAGCTCTGCAAAGTCAGTTCCTGGGTGCACTGTTACACGGCAATGAGGGTGGTCTGAGGGCCCCCTCCTCATCCTCTAAGGGTTTTCCATACCGAGGCCCACAGTCCATCTCCCAGAGAAGGAGGTGCTGTGGCTGGTCACCATGCAAACAACCACTAGGACAAGGATGCCTTGTACAGGTAAAAGTGTCCTGTGTGTCTGTGAACCACCAGTGTCATCTGGAGCACCGCTGTGCCAAACCTGTGGTTAGGACCATATGAGGGCTAAGTCAACTCTGGGTTACGGCCTACGTGACACAGGGGAAGCACGGACTGCAAAAAGAATCCATCATTCAACCCAGGTCTTGGGGTTCACCCTGTACAGTCAAACGAAGTACAGGAAGAGGCCCTCCAGGAGCCTGGCCTGGCCTCTCAGTTGAGGGCAGAAGCAGGAAGCAGGCACCAGTGACTCAGCCTGAGCCACCAGCAGACTGAAGGCTGGTCTGAGCATTAGTGGAAATCGAGAGAGATTTGTAAGGTTGGTCCTTTGGTCTCCTAGACCAGGCCAGGCTAATCTGGATGGCAGGTGGCTTTTACTCCTTGTCTTGGCAAACACGAATAAACGAACCTGCTAGTAAGTTGTCCTTAGCCAGAGAAGTCTTTCTAAAGGCCGGCGGCCAGCCTGGACCCTTCTCACAGCTTACCTCATTCCCAGCCTCGGTGGTCTTCTCGGCTTCCCAGGCAGATGCGCCTCCAAATTTGTTTTCCTCTTTCTTACTCTGCTGCCGTGATTTTGCCTGGGCTGACTCCCCTTCCTCAGTTTCCTCCTGCTGGGAACTGTGATCCACAGCTTCGCTCTTTTCTCTTAGCATCTCATTCTCCTGTAAAAAGCACCCAAAACTGTGCTAAGCAGAAAGCACATATGAGACATCTTTAGAACGGCATTGTACTTATTGTTGGGTGAAACCCACAGTTGCTGTCAGCTGAGGCTGGTGCTTCTTTATTTCACTCTAAAAGGAGCATTTAATTCTGAAACAAAGGTCAGTTTTATGCCCTGCTTTTCCTATGCACTCCTGAGACAGCTATTCTGTATAACTGAAATTATATATATTTATAAAGGCCCTGAATTGAAACTATTAACAAATTATATTAAAATTGGAAATCAATGTTCCCGGCAGAGAGTTTTTTATTTAGCTCTCAGTTAAAAACAGATCAAAGACATATGTTGGGAGCAGATACTTATCAATATAGCATATATTTATAGAAAAATCCAGGAAGTGGTATTTAAAAAATAATGCAACATGTTCTCTCTGGAAGGCAGATAAGGAAGGGACAGGTTGGGAAAGGGTTTGATTCACTTTATAAACCAAATGTGTATTCCTTTTACAATCAGAAAAACTTGGTTTTATTTGGCTGGGATATTTCTATTTCACTTATTTACCCAGAAGACCCTGCTTTTAATGACTTACTCTAAGAATTTTTTTAAATTTTATTTACATTGGTGTTCTGCCTCCATGTATGTATGTGTAAGGGTATCCGGGCCTCTGGAACTGGAATTACCGTAATGAACTACCATCTGGCTGCTGGGATCTGAAGGTGGGTCCTTTGGGAGAGCAACCAGTGATCTTAACCACCGAGTCATCTCTCCAGCTCCTAAGAAAGTTTTTAAATGGTGAGAGACCCTTGTAATATTACAGTGGAGCAAGCACTTTCTACTGACACTTTCGAAAAGTCATGATACCAAAAGGTACATTTTGCTCAACTGTACCATCACTCAAACATCTGTTTTCAACTTCTTTTTCTTTTTGAGACAAAGGTCTCGCTCTGTAGGCTGGAACTCAGGCGGACCCTTAGGCTCACTCTCAGCATTGGGAGCACGGACAAGAGGCTGCCCCACCCCTCCGTTCCCTCCCTCCCACCTCTCCTTTCTAAAGACAAGATCTCTTTGCCTGGCCTCATCAGGTCTAGAACTTGCGACCCTGGGCCCTTTTAACCTGCAGAGCGCTGGGACTGCAGGTACCTGCCACCACTCCAGGGTGGTTTCCAGGAGCTGCTAACAGGGCTAACTCAAGGGTCTGCCTCCGCACCAACACACAGAAATGTTTAAAAAATGAAAATGTCGACAAAATGATGACCTACCAATGTGGGAAGCAGGACAGAAAGTCAGCCCTAGAGGCCCTCCATTTTCTTGGCTTCTCTGCCTGTCCAGCTGTGGGACTCTGCTTTTCTCCCTGGGAGCAAGCTTTCTCAGGACACTGCCCATCCCACTACTTTCTTCCCTCTGTCGGGGGTTGTTCCTTGTTTCCCATCTATGGACACTTCCCATTAGCCACCTACTGGGGATCCTGGGGACTGGTGCCTTCCAGCTACGGAGCCCTTCCCTTCGGCCCATAGCCCTCCTTTAGAGCCTCTCCCATTATTCTGCCCACTTTGATGGGAAAATTCTCCAAGAGTGGTCTCCCGTGCCCAGTGTGTGTGTGTGTGTGTGTGTGTGTGTGTGTGTGTGTGTGTTCTCTCTCTAATCCAGTGCAGTGAGGAAGCTTGTTCCCGGCACACCCCTGAGACAGTTTGCCAGGGTCTGCCAAATCTAAAGGTTTTGCATCCTCATATCTGACCTGGTCACCAAATTCCGACTTGGTTTTCACCGCCTCCTCCTGGAAACAGCTTTCTGCATCTGGCGCCGCAGCTGCAGCACCGCGTCTCTTTAATTTTTTTTTTCTTTTTTGAGACAGGGTTTCTCTGTATATTCCTGGCTGGAACTTACTCTGTAGACCAGGCTGGCCTCGAACTCAGAAATCCGCCTGCCTCTGCCTCCCAGAGTGCTGGGATTACAGGCGTGCGCCACCACCGCCCGGCAGCACAGCATCTCTTTCTCAGAAGTTACCAGGGACTTCTAAGTTGCTGATTCTTCATCCTCAGATCTCTAAGCTGAGTGATGTCCCACGTCTCTCTCCTTCTCTTCAAATATTATCATCCCACTTCTTTTCTTAGCTCCCCTTGAGCTAATTAAAGATTCATTTATTGTTTATTTTATGTGTTTTGTCTGCATGCATGTCTGTATTATCTCATGTGTGCCCGGTGTTGATGGAAGTCCATAGAAGGTGTTTGATTCTCCAGGGGCTGGAGTTGCAGGCAGTCACTAGTGGGCGGTGGGAATCAAACAGGTTGGAAGCTCGGCCTGCACTCTTCTTTTGCTTGTTTTTTGAGACAGGGTTTCTAGCCCTGGCTGTCCTGGAACTTGCTCCGTAGACCAGGCTGGCCTCAAACTCAGAGATCCACCTGCCTCTGCTTCTGAGTTCTGGGAGTTCTGTGTGTCCCACCCGCCTGTGAGCCAGCGCTCTAAACCACTGAGCCATCTCCAGCTCTTCTCTCTCTCTCTCTCTCTCTCTCTCTCTCTCTCTCTCTATATATATATATATATATATATATATATATATATACACATATATATTAATTAATTTATTTATTTATTAATTTATTTATTTATTTATTTTTGGTTTTTCGAGACAGGGTTTCTCTGTGTAGCCCTGGCTGTCCTGGAACTCACTCTGTAGACCAGGCTGGCCTCAAACTCAGAAATCTGCCTGCCTCTGCCTCCTAAGTGCTGGGATTACAGGTGTGTGCCACCACGCCCGGCTCCTTCTCTATATTTTTAAGAAGCACCTTTACTTAAGCCAACAGGCAACCATTTTTTCTGTACCATTTAGCACTAGCTATATTTATTTGCTATCTGTCCCACTAGAATGGTAATTTTTTTCTCTCTTCCTGTCTCTCTGTTTCTCCCTCCCTCTCTCCCTCTCCCTCCCTGTCTCTGTCTCTTTCTCCCACCTCTCTCTGCACAAGTGCATTCATGCATATGCATACAGAAGCCAGAGGAAGGCGTTGGGTGTCTCGATCCATATCATTCTCTGCTTTATTTCCTCTCATTGAACCGGAAGTAGGATAGCAGCCATTAAGGCAAGCCTCCTGTCTCCGCTTTCCACAGCACTGGGTTACAGGTGCCCAGTGGCTGTGCCCAAATTTTTACATGGAAATTTGAATTCAGGTTTTCATGCTTGTAGGACAAGCATGCCCTACCGCCCCATCCCCTCCACCAAGACAGGGTCTCTTTGTGTAACACTGGCCAGCATTGGCTCTCCTGGAACTCAGTCTGTAGATCAGGCTGGCCTTAAAAGCAAGTAGCCTCCTTCTGTCTCCCAAGTCCTGGGATTAAAGGTATGGGCCACCGCTGCCCTGCCAGGACAAGCACTCTTACTGAGCCTCCTCCCCCCCCCCCCCGCAAATATTTTATTTTAATCTGTTTCTATCTATCTATCTATCTATCTATCTATCTATCTATCTATCTATCATTTTTGATTATTTATTGGAGACAGGGTTTTTTCTCTAAAAACCCTGGCTTTCTTGGAACTCATTCTGTAGACTAGGCTGGTCTTAAACTCACAGAGACCCACCTGCCTCTACCTCCTGAGTTCTGGGACTACAGGTGAACGAGCCGCCAGACCTGGCACAAAACAGTAGTTTCCTGAAGGCAGTGACTCTGTATCTCCTGTCTTCTCCAGAGCATGTCACCTATTGTTCTTAAGCAAATATCTGTTGAGGACAAATCTTATACCCAGAATCCTTAGGGTTTGGCAGGAATCCGTTTGGGTTGTTCCTGCTTGGAACCACAGGGCTGAGTCTTCCCTACTTTGGGGGTGTTGGAGGAGGAGGAGGAGGTTACTGATTGCAATTTACTTTACTACTGCTCTTTTGTCCAGGCAAGACTTCTTTTGTTAACCTTAAATGTTGGATTCTCAACAAACCTGATTTTGTTTATAAAACTGCTATGGTTGGACAGAACTTGTAAAATCTGCAATGTGTGAGGTAACTCAATACACAAGAACACCCACACAGATATGTAAACAGAAGTACATGCATATGCCATCATGTAGAACCCATGCAGGCCAGATCAAGCCCATAAACAAGAAACTGAGTGGAAGTCTGGGAAGTCTCTCTCTCTCTCTCTCTCTCTCTCTCTCTCTCTCTCTCTCTCTCTCTGTGTGTGTGTGTGTGTGTGTGTGTGTGTGTGTGTGTGTGTCTGGTGGTGGTACAGGGGAAGGGGGAGGGAGGGGACCTTTTAGAGTACAATGGGTTGGTAACAAATGTGTGAGACATTCTGGAAAACTCAGGGAAGGACTTAAGTTACAGAAATCCTCTATGACCAGGATAGCATTGTGAGAGGCTAACAGTTGGTTAAAAGGACTTTCATGTGGGGATGGGGAGATGGCTCTGAAGTTAAAAGCACTGGCTGCATACTATTCTTAGCATCCATATGGGGGCTTTCAACCATCTATAACTCCCGGGGTTCCCAACACCCTATTCTGGCCTCCAAGGGTACTATGCACACTTGGTATAGACTTACATGCAGGCAAACTTGGTATATTGACTTCCTTAGTATATTGACACATACACATAGAAGGGGGCGGGAACAGGCATTGTGGCACACAACACACCTTTAATTCTATCACTTGGGAGGCTGAGGCAGGAGGATCTCTATGAGTTCAAGGCCAGTATGGAATACATACCAAGTTCCAGGTTTGCCAAGGCTACACACTGACAGCCTATCTCAACTTCTACCCCCTCCCATCTCAAAAGGGGGTAGGGAGTCCTGTCACGTGATGGTAGATCCCAGCTCACTGAATAAAGAGCTAAACAAAAGGACAACTAAAGAATAAAATGACCAAATGAGTGGGGGAAATGCCTCATAGTAGATGACAACTAAAAAAAAAAAAAGTGGTGATGCTAAATAATGCAAAGACATTTAAATAGCCTCAGAGTGTCATTCTATAGATTACTTGCTAATTACAGAAAACATCAACGCTACAGGGGAAGCCTGGCAGATGCCATCTTAAGCGATGTCTAAGCCTACCATAGTAATCCAATCCGGAGTAATCCGGAGACAGACACCATGCCCCTGCTATGAAGGAAACAACACTAACTGTAGTTTTAAAGTCAAAAATCATCTCAATCTAATGAAGAGAAGTCATTCCAGAAAAATGGTGACTGACAGTGTGTGACAGTGTGTGATGGGCTCAACGCTACCGGGGCACAGACTCTGAAAACAGACAGGCAGGACAACGATCCTAGATTCACAATAAATGCCCTTACTTTGGTAACTGGTTACAGAAAAAAAAATCACTCTTAGGAAAATAGGAAAACACACAATGTATCCAATATTAAATGGCTTTGATTCACTCTTTAAAAGTGTCACAGTAGCCGGGTGGTGGTGGCGCCTGTAATCCCAGCACTTGGGAGGCAGAGGCAGGTGGATTTCCTAGTTCGAGGCCAGCCTGGTCTACAAAGTGAGTTCCAGGACAGCCAGGGCTACACAGAGAAACCCTGTCTCAAAAAAAAAAAAGTGTCACATTATGAAATAATTATATATTTATACATATGGATAGTTATTAAGGTCAAGTGGGAAAATGTAAAATCTGGACAAGGAACATTAGTCAATAATCTTGCTTAAAAGTTATTTTTGAAGCCAGGTGGTGGTGGTGCATGCCTGTAATCCCAGCACTCTGGGAGGCAGAGGCAGGCAGATTTCTGAGTTTGAGGCCAGCCTGGTCTACAGAGTGAGTTCCAGGACAGCCAGGGCTACACAGAGAAACCCTGTCTCGAAAGAAAAAAAAAAAAATCCAAAAAAGGCAAACAAAACAAAACAAAACAGTTATTTTTGAGACTTTATTTCATGTTTATAAGTGTATGCCTGCACGTATGTCTGTGCACCATGTGTGTGAAATGCCCACAGAGGCAGAGGAGGGCATTAGATACCTTGAGAATGTTGTTGAGAGCCATCATGTGGGAGATGAGAATTGAACTCAGGACCTCTGAAAGAGCAGCCTGTGCTCTTAACCACTGAGCCACCTCTCCAACACCACATCCACCCCGCTTTCTTTCTTTCTTTCTTTCTTTCTTTCTTTCTTTCTTTCTTTTTTTTTTTTTTTTTGGTTTGGTTTTTTGAGACAGGGTTTCTCTGTGTAGCCCTAGCCCTGGCTGTCCTGGAACTCACTCTGTAGACCAGGCTGGCCTCGAACTCAGAAATCCGCCTGCCTCTGCCTCCCAAGTGCTGGGATTACAGGTGTGTGCCACCACGCCTGGCTACCGCTTTCCTTTTTTGAGACAGGTATATGTCTGGCTGTCCCAGAACTTGCTATGTAGACCAGGCTAGTCTGGAACCCACAGAGATCCACCCAACTCTACCTTAATCCTTTAGTGCTGGAATTAAAGGAATGCACTATCACACTCAACTCTTGCACTTTTTTTTTGTTTTTTTTGTTTTTGTTTTTTGGATTTGTTTTTTTTTTGTTTTGTTTTGTTTTTTTTTGTTTGTTTGTTTGTTTTTCCTGAGACAGGGTTTCTCTGTATAGCCCTGGCTGTCCTGGAACTCACTCTGTAGACCAGGCTGGCCTCAAACTCAGAAATCCGCCTGCCTCTGCCTCCCAAGTGCTGGGATTAAAGGCGTGCACCACCACTGCCTGGCTACTCTTGCACTTTTTTAAGTTTGAAATTATATTCATTTTTATGATTTACATTTAGATTATGTTTTGAGGTAAAGGATCACCCTAAAAAGCCCTAGACAGCAAAATGACCTTGGCAAAGCAGAACTTCTCTTTCATCACAGTGTCCTGGAATCCAAGAGTGTTTCAGGAGGAGGTTGCAGATTGTTACAGTGATGCTTTGAGGTGGCTCAAGCCTTAAGTACCAGTGGGAGCTTCTAAAACGCTGGTGGCCTTCACTGCTGTTTTAGGGTAGAAGCCCAGTGACATTTGCAAAGAGCAAATGAGAGGTGACAATTAATAATTATGCCACTGGACAGGTCGTCCTCTCAAGATTCGGTAATGGAAAGGAACAGAGACATGCATCAAGACAGTACAGTTTGTTCTGAAGAGATGCTAGGGCAGAGGCAGGAGGATTGCCACAAATTCCAGGCCAGCCTGGAGTACCTACTGAGACTTAATCTTAAAACCATCCCCAGCAAAAAGGAGAAAGAAAATGAATTCTAAGAAAACAAAAGAGCTGGAGAGATTCCTCTGCTGTTGAGATGGGCGACTGCTACTCCTGCAGGCAAGCCGTGTCTGCTTCCTCTCCCCCACATGTGGCTGCTCACAACCATCTAACTCTGGTTCGAAGGGGAACCAGATACCCTTTCTAGCCTCAGGCATATAAGTGGTGCACATACAGGCACACAAATGGTACATGCACACACACACACACATACATATATATATATATATACATACCTACATACAGGCAAAACACTCGGACATATAAAATAAAGCAAATCTTTTTATTTATTTATTTTATATTTATGAGTACACTGTAGCTGTAGACACACCAGAAGACCAGAAGAAGGCATCAGATCTCATCATAGATGGCTGTGAGCCATGTTGTTTCTGGGATTTGAACTCAGGACCCCTGGAAGAGACTCAGTGCTCTTAACCACTGAGCCATCTCTCCAGCCCCAAAGCAAATCTTTTAAAAAGAGTTTTTTTTTTTTTTTTTTTTTTTTAGACAGGGTTTCTCTGTGTAGTTCAGGCTGTCCTGGAGCTCACTTTGTAGACCAGGCTGGCCTCGAACTCAGAAATCCGCCTGCCTCTGCCTCCCAAGTGCTGGGATTAAAGGCGTGTGCCACCACCGCCCGGCGAGTTTTTTTTTTTTTTTTTTAAATTAAAAAAAGCCCAAAACATCTGCATAAACAAGTAAATAATCTCGCTGATCTCACTATTGTATCGCAAGCAAGACCTGAACTCATGATCCTTTTGCCTTTAGATCCCAAGTGCTGGGCTGTACAGCAATACGTGTTTCATGGGCATCGTCTCAGAAGATCCTTGTGTATTCACTCAGCTTATTGCTGGCAGCAGATAGGAAGCGAAGTGGAACAGGGATCCTAAGACATAATACAGACAGGCGGGATTTCTCTGGGTTAGTGGGACACACATAAAGATATAGGCACCCCCCACGAGGAAGGACTGGCAGTGGCCTTGGTGACCAGACCAGAGGCGCCCTGCTGACAGCTAGCTGTCTCTCTTCTCTTATTTATGGTCAGGTAATGCTGACCAGGCACCTTCATCCTATGACTGAGAAGGTTAAGGTGGGAAGAGGCAGGATCATAATGGCTCAAGTGTGGAACAGTTCTGAGACACACACACACACACACACACACACACACACACTACATACAGTATTTGCATTTGCAGAGTGAAAAGAGCTGGCTGCCTCTATGATAGAATTTGTGCGGCTTGCAAAGCCCACAGTGGCGTAGCACTGGCACGTTAGTCACAAGCTGAGTAAGTAAGGGAACTACCCTGGACCAACAGCTGTGTAACCTTGGACCACTTGCTGACCCTCTCTGACCCTTGGTTTCCTGAACTCAGAAACAAGGGACTGTTACGGAATTTGCATTTGGGTAGTTGGGGAGATGTCCCTTCATACATTCCGAGACCCACCAATCACTCTCTTCTGCAGCCTCCTATTCCTGGAGCCTTGCTAACCTTGAACACTGTCAACACCTCAACTGGCTTTCCAAAACAAAGCGCTGCCGGGCCCCTCACGGAGCCCCCTGCCTCTGCTCCCTCCTTGCCAGCTCTCTCAGCCTGCTGGCTCCCAGCTGAGTGCTTCTGTGAGGGTCTGTGGCCTATGCTCTCACAGCACAGGCACTGTCTTTAAGTTACTTTTATTTGTGTGGAGGTAAGTCTTACCCTAGTGGTCTGGAAGCTCACTCCAAAATAAAAAAGAAAGGTTCCATGTGTGTCCTAGAAAGCCAGCACAAATGCGTGTGTGTGTGTGTGTGTGTGTGTGTGTGTGTGTGTGAGAGAGAGAGAGAGAGAGAGAGAGAGAGAGAGAGAGAGAGAGAGACCCTACCGGCCACGCCTTTTGTGAGCAGTTGCAGCGGCCTAGCTGGCCCTTTCATTTCCTCACCTGGCGGAGGAGTGACAAGACCTGCTTTGACTTTTAGGGTTGGGTGAACTTTCAAAGACAAAGAACAGAGCATTGTCTGTGAGTGGGCTGACATCAGAGGGAGCTGAGCACCCCGAGGCTTGTCTCTAGGCTGGAGGCAACTTGGAGTCATCTGGCCTAGAGAGAACTCAGGAGCCAGATAAAGACAGCCTGTGTCCTGCTTGGCCTGGAAAGGTTTTAATCGCAGTTTACAGTAATTACACACATGTCTGCTGAGCCCTCACCGTGGGCCCCATAGCTATTACCTCATTTAAGCTGCTCAGCACCCTGGCGAGGTATGTACTGTTAGCATTCCTTTCAGAGCAGAGGAAATTGAGGCACAGAAGTTAGACAAAGAGCCTGCCACACAGTAGTGAGTGACAAGGTTTGCATCTGGCTGTGGCATTTTCACTTGATTACTAGCTAGAAGCCTGGTACTAATTCATTCATTCTCTCTCTCTCTCTCTCTCTCTCTCTCTCTCTCTCTCCCTCTCTCTCTCTCTTCCTAATTTCGATTTTTAGAGACAGGATTTCTCTGTGTAGCCCCAGCTGTCCTGAAACTCACTCTGAAGACCAGACTGGCCTTGAAACTCAGAGATCCACCTGCCTTTCTCTCTGGAGTGCTGGGATTAAAGGCGTGTGCTACCACTGCCCATCTGGGTGCTGCTTCTTAATGACCCTCCAGATCGATCCACGTATGACCCTTAAACTCATCCTTGTTAAGCCGGTATAGACAGGAACTACAAATGAGTCAGGACCCTCTGAACTAGACATGCTGGATGGTGGGGAAGAGGTTTGTTTTCCTAAGCTCCATTTTCTTCCCTTGTAACATATGTTAGAAGGTCTCCGTAGTAAAATTGGAGGCATGCAAATCCACTTCTGGAGGTCCTTGGAGGAGGCCGTGAGCCAGCTTGTCAACAGCTGACATGACATCCTCTAGGTAGCCGAAGCTAAGACACAAGTGCCCGTATTCACTCTGGCTAACTACCAGAAGTCCAGTACAAAAACAAAACAAAACAAACCAGAATCAAAAACCGAAAAACAGGTCAACTTCCAAATAGAAACCTTAACGCTCAAGACACAAGGACGTGTGCCCCAAACCCTAGGACCATTTTGACTGGAGCCACTGTTCTAGGATACAGCCCCTTCTGCAGGCTGAAGTTTACTGGGAGTGTGTAGAGGTGTGTGTGTGTGTGTGTGTGTGTGTGTGTGTGTGTGTATCAGGGTAGGGGGGGTTGTGCCTTTATTGTCTATTTATCTAATGTGCGTTTATTCCAACTATTTTGTCCAAACAGCCCAACTGGTCCTCAAAATCCCAGCTCTCCTGTAGCCTCGACTGACCTTAAACTCCTGGTCCTCCTATCTCTACTTCCTGAGTACTGGGATTACAAGCATGAAGTACTACACTTTGTTTGGGGCTAGTGATGAACCCAGGGCCTCCTGCATACTAGGCATGCACTCTACCAACCCTCAAGTATTCCTGGACCACAGTTTTGGGGAAAGGATTTACATATAGATGCAAACTCTCAGCTAGTCACCATGGTGAATGGGAGCACCTGGTTAACGTGTCCCCAATCGTGATATAAGATGCCTAAGAGAGTTCTTTCCCGCTCTGATAATTTACATTTAGAGGGGAAAAAAAGACATTTAAGCCACTTGTAGTGACACATCCCAGCAGTTGGAAGGCAGAGGCAGGTAGATCTCTGTGAGTTCGAGGTCAGCCTGGTCTACAAATGGAGTTCCAAGACAGCCAGGGCTACACAGAGAAACCCTGTCTCAGGAGCCTAGAGAGATGGCTCACTGGTTAAGAGCCCTGGCTGCTCTTCCTGAGGACTCACATGACAGCTCCCAACTCTCTGTAACTCTGTCACAACTCCTGTTCCGTGGATCTGACTCCCTCACACATGCAGGCAAAACATAAAATAAGAAGTTAAAAACAAACAAAACAAACAACTTCAATGTGAAACCCTGTCTCAGAGAAGAACAACAAAAGACATTATTCATTTATTGTTTGTGTGTGGGCGTGTATGAGAGCATGTGGGAGTCAGAGGACAACTGACTTCGGTTCTCTCTTTTCACCACGGTGGTCCCAGGGACTGAACTCAGGCTCTCTTGTCTGATGGCGGGAGCCTTTCCCCCACAGCACCGTCTTACTGGCCCCTCATTATTAGTATTTATTAATCTGCAAGCCTAGCTCCTCATCCCCCAGTCCACTCCACTGACATCCAGCCAAATGGTACCTGGAACGTGGCACATCAAAGGGATTCTGGGAAATTGGGTTTCATCTTGAAAACACCTGCCTGGTCAGCTGACGCGCTATTCCTGACCCTCCCTCTCTTTTGCCCTCCTCATGCATCGAAACAACTCCTTGGTTATCTAAAGGTAACAATCACCCTCCACAGCCAGGCTGACCTTGGCACTAACCAACCGCCCAGGTCACACAGCAAGCCTTCTCCAACAGGAAAGGAAGTAGACTCTGGATGGGGATCGGCTTCAGCAGTCTCCTGGAGAGAATAAGGTTTCCTGGAGACTGGTGGAACTCAGGGCGTCTGTCAATACACAGGAACCAAGCAGAACCTTTAATATGCCCCTTTCCCTCACCAGAATGCTCCAAAAAGGACATTAATATTCTCTTCTCACCAGTTTGGAAAGCCACGTTTGCAGAGGTCCCAAGAGGAGGTGGGGCTGAAGTGGTTTTATTTGTCAAGGTTTCCAGTGTCCATGGACTCAACTAACTGAACAGTCTATATGCTCTGCAGGAAATGACGGATGCGGGCATACCAGCTGACTTTAAGTATGATCAGTAGTTGAGTAGTCACATCCAATCAACTAAAAGCCCTCAGGAACAACATTGAGGCTTCCAGGAGGAGAAAGCTGGCTGTGAGCTGGCAGCTTCCTGGCCTCTGATGAGCTGTCGGGGTGTTCTACGCTCCCACCGTCTGGATTTGCCAGTTCCTACAACTGTGTTGGCCAACTCCTTCATTTGTCTGAGTGTGTGCATCTATTCATTCATTCTCTGCGCTTTCCGCTTTCCGTTTTCCCCAACAATGCCTGGCTATGAAGACAGGAAGTCACTTCTAGCCCCTGGAGGCTTTCCAAGGCAGGACCACGTTGTGCCAGCCACCACCTGCTACTCAACCACAACAGCCGGGGCACACGCCTCTGCCACCTCCAGCTGCCCATCGGTGTATGAACTCTCCCAGATCCTTCATAGCTGCGTCTGAGGAGCCTTTCCCACTCGAGGCTGTCCTGAAGGGCAACAGACTGTTTTCCCCTTTGAAGTTCCCAAGTGGGTGGGAGGCGTGGCTAACTCTGTGTTTAGGAACAGTACCCAGGTCTATTCTAGGCGAGGACACTAACTTGATCTGTCAGTTTAGGCAGTCCCAAAGCTTGCCACCTGACCCAATTATAGAGACACTTGAAAGGTCTACTCTTCAATGACCCGGTCCACTCTAGTGGCTGACATAAAATGATCAAGATTTAAGAACTGACCTACTTTCATGGTTTTTTGTTTTTTGTTTGTTTGTTTTGTTTTTGTTTTTTCGAGACAGGGTTTCTTTCTCCGTGTAATCCTGGCTGAACTGGAACTCACTCTGTAGACCAGGCTGGCCTCAAACTCAGAAATCCGCCTGCCTCTGCCTCCCAAATGCTGGGATTAAAGGCGTGCGCTACCACCGCCCGGCTGACCTACTTTCTTCTTGGTGATCTGGCCTTGAAGGACCCAAAACTGTCACAGCTGTGGCATTCTCGAAGTGCAAGCCCCACAGGGAGGCCCTGCGGACCCTCAGCTGCCCCACAGCTGACACTGCAGTTCCAAGCAGAGGGTGCTCCGTGCTGCCTGGAGAGAAGAGGAGTGCTTTGTGGCTGCGTGGCTGTTGAGCCAGCCTGAGGAGTTAACTGTGAATGACACGGGAGCGATGAAAGGCTGGCATTCTGGGCAAAGATAAGGGAGGCAAACGTGATCCTGGGTTGTCTGGGGAAAAGAGGGAAAGGAAAGTTTGGGCTGGAAAGTAGGTCAGAGGCAGTGCATCAGCAGGCTTTTAGTTCAGCAAGGCTGGTGGGCGGGTGTCACCGTGGCCACACCTGGGGCCCCTGAATGACGAAGTATGGAACTGGAAGGTAATGAGAAGCTGGTAGAGGCTCCCCAGTGGAAGTAGCGCAGGCAGCAGAACAAAACGGGTGGGGGCAGGGTGGCCTCTGGAGCCCTGGCTGCACGGACACGAAGGGCCACAGCTTACCATCTCAGCTCAGCTTGACCGGCACCGCGCCATTTATGCTCCCCAACAAACCTTCTAGCACCAACTATACAGGAAAGAGGACTCGAGATTCAGAAAGGGGGAAGGTGGGTGGCAGGTCGCACGTGCAACGGAGACAGCCCGGTTGGCTTGGCCTGGTGCCAGCACCCTGATTCCTAAAGACTGACTTACCCGGATTCCTGAGCCCCGTATACTGGATTCCTACCATTTGAGCTAAGCAGGAAGATAGAAAGAAAGTGGGGGAATAACTCAGCAAAATGAGGAGGAGATTTATTTCTCTGAAAACAAACAGACGACGAGGACAACAACACCACCACCAAACCTTAATGATGATGACAACGGCTTAAATACGTTCTCAGCAGGACACACCAAATGATGCCACAAACGGCCCCATGCCCTCACTAACGGACTCAGCTTCTAGTAGCTGCAGTAGAGCAGCAAGTATAGTAGACAGAAGGGTGATGGGACTGACCTCTAAATGCCCATGAACTTCTAAGCTCTAAGCCCTAAGCATGTAGCCATATTAGGAAACCCGGTCATTAGCCGGGCGTGGTGGCGCACGCCTGTAATCCCAGCACTTGGGAGGCAGAGGCAGGTGGATTTCTGAGTTTGAGGCCAGCCTGGTCTACAGAGTGAGTTCCAGGACAGCCAGGACTGCACAGAGAAACCCTGTCTCGAAAAACCAAAAAAAAAAAAAAAAAAAAAAAAAGTCCCGGTGGGCCCTAGGTGACTGCCCTTCCTATAGAAAGAAAACGTGCAGGGAGGAGGCATGAGAAGGGGAAGGCGGAGGCTGGGGAGCAGGAGCCGCAGAATCCCGGCAACGCCAGCAAACCACCAAGACGCAGGTTCTCCCGTCAGTCCTGGGAAGGACTCATCAGCTGATACCTGCCTTGGGCTTCTTGTCTCCCAGAACCTTTCTATGGAAGCAGCCAGTCTGTGGATCCTAGTACAAAGACCTGTGACCCCTGTCATTCTTTCCCACCCAAGGAGCCAAAGTATACCCTTACAATGTCTACTAATAGCAAGAGGAAACCCCCACTGTGAAAGCGCACTGGCCGCGATCGGGGGCCATGTCTGCATCACAGCTTAGTGAAAACCAAGGGCTTGCTTCCCACCTCTGAGGAACTGCCCACCCAACTGTTAGGAGAGAGCTTTGGTTTTGAAATGGAAACAAAATTGACTTCCACAGTCAGTGATGGTCTTTCTCTCCCTTTTATACGTTGGGTTAATGTGGACTCTAGTGATTCTATGACCTGAAGGAACCGTCCTCAAGGAAGTTGGGATGTTTGGCAGGATTGCTCACACAGCAGAGGATTGCAGTCACAGGAGATGAAACCGAGAGATGACCACAACTCAGTTCCCGAAAGCTCTTTGAAACGTATAGCTCTTTGACATATATTCAACTCCACAAGCCTGTTATTTTTAATTTTTTAATTATTTTCTTTGATGTGTACAGGCATACATCACATTACAGGCGTGAACCACACGGGTGCATGTATGTCTGCACACCCTGCATGTAGTGCGGTGCCTGCAGATCCTCTGGAAATGGTGTTACAGATGACTGTCAGCCACTATGTGAGAGCCAGGACCCAAACCTGGGTCCTCCTTAAGGACAGCGAAGGTATGCAGTGCCCTCGGAGGCAACACGAAAGCACTAGATTCCCCTGGAGCGGGAATGTGGGTGCTGGGAATGGAGCCAGGGTCCCCTGGAAGAGCAGCACGTGCTCTTAACCTCTGCGCAACCTCCCCTGCCACCATCGCTTTATTCCTTGAGAACCCATACTTCCCCACGCTGGGCCTGGGCGTCACTGGCTCTAAGTGAACAGCCATGGGTATACACAGAGACTGTCCGCTCCAGGGACTTCCTGGGTCTGTCTCATAATCATTTGCTCCTCTAAGAAGTGAAATCAAAGCAGTGCTTGCTTTTGA